>NW_019168381.1:12456814-12535391 GCF_002303985.1 Durio zibethinus | reverse complement strand
TAGGCTAAGCCATGAGTAGCAGGAACAAACTGCTTTGCACCAAATTGCCTAAGTATCATCAATGGAGTGTAACTTACAATACCTCATAGTCCTAACAACGGTATGCACAGTTCATTTCCTTCACGATACAATAAGGGCATGCGAGGCATCGAAAGTGCCATCCACTCGATTTCATCCCCAGTAAGCCTTCATAAAAAAAAGACCCAATCTTTCTTAGTCTTCAATGTTGACCATTGGCTTTTACAAAACTCTTCGATTGGTGTTTTATTTCGAAGATATGGTTTCGAAAATACACTTTTTCCACACTTGAAATGACTTCTAACCCATACGTATAATAGAGATGCACATCCCATGAATCGTCCTTTTCCATTTCATCGATAGAAATTCAATGACCTGATGGTTTCGGCTAGGACTGCTAGAGCGAGATTCATTACTTGAGTTTCAATTTGCTCGAAAAAACCTATTACAGTTATCTCAATGTAACCCAAAGTCTTTGGAAAGATTACCATGTCATACAATGCTAGAGCAAATACAGCCATACCTTGATCATCATTTAAATGCTCCTGAATGAAGTTTCGAAGAAAATCCCAATGAATGCTGAGATGTTCACCTTTAGATTTCATGAAGGAATCAATGGTTTCTACTTTAACCCCCATAAGCTTGGCTAACTTTTACGATAACCTAATTTTAGCTTTTGGGTAAATATTTTATCTGGACATCGTAGTTCTATCCCGAGCAAAATTGAATACTCTTCGATAGTTGGCATCAAATCTTCCTGATTAAAAGTGAAGCATCTATAGGATGGATCCCAAAACTGTATTCTGCTTTGACCAGCTGTTCATCAATCACTACTGAAATGAAGGATGCAATCTGCCTATGCTTTTTACAAAAGCTTTCTTTCCTTTCTTCACTTAACTGACCCCAGACAGTAGCTAACTCTTTTAAATCATTCTGTGTGAGATCTAAATGCACTTTATCGGGTAATTCAGACACATAACCGGTAGGCAAACAATCTTCATTCTTTTGTTGAACTTCTTTCGACCAAACATGTACTTCATTATACAATTCACATGGCACACTGACTGAGGATGAGCAAATTTGTAGTTCTACGAGATCCATGAAAACTTCTGAGGAGAAATATGTCCTAGAGCAAATATCTCGATACAAAACTGTATGATATGATTAATGCAAAGAAAATGAAACAAAATTGAGTTAGTGTGGTTTGAAAAAAACATTTTTTATTTTTTAGTGTTTTTGAGATTTTTTTTTGTTTTGTTTTATTTCATATTATACATAACTTTATTCTTAGGTATTTCTTACAAGAAGATGGACAAGGCTCTACATAAGGCTGGTTCCCTAGGCTTATTATATGCTGGGTTTGGGATTGACAGGATCTAAAGGTTCCCAAATTGTTCTTCACTGTCATCTATGTTGGAACTAGTAAGGCACCCCGATCCTCACCCATTACAGGCTATGAACAGAAAAGGTTCAATTCAAGTTGAAGTATTTCGCTTGCCATTGCGGAGGTTATCACCTCACGAGAGCATAGGTATTTTACTTCATCTTATAAAGGACAGAGCCCGGGTATAGAGCTTATGTATGAGATGCATTGTGCTATTGTGTGCAAATATATCCTAATTTATTGAGAGCAATATATACAGAAAAATAAAACATAAGAGGCATAGTAAAAAAATGTGTGTGAATTTTTTTGCTTTTTATTTTTGATTTGTTTTATTTTTTATTTTTACTAAAAATGAAGAATAAAAATTTAAGAAATTGATTAACACTATTTAAATCAAAATTTGAGGATAACAAGTAGTTAATTTTGGCCTCACTCTCGAAAACAAAAGATATCTCCAACGGAGTCATCAAGCTATCATAACGGTTTAGTGTCCGTCCGACGAATTTGGAAACGAAATAAAAAATAACAGAGTCGCCACCAATCTTTTTTAGCTAGGTGTGATTGGTCACCTATTAAAACATATCTTTTTAATGAAATCTTAAAATTAATTAAAATTTATTAAAAAGATAATTTTAGGGTCTGTACAACAGTCTGGGTTCAAGAGTCGGTTATGTATAAGGAAGGATTAGCACCCCCATAGCGCCCGTTAAAAACGGTACCAATTAACAACGTGTTATCTTTTGATTTTGATAAAAATAATCTAATTTCGGTGTTCGAAAAATAATTTTCTTCATTTTTTATTTATTGTTTTTATATTCAAATATTATTTGAAAAAAATAAATTAGAACCTTTTTATTGAAATAATTCCTAAAATGTTCCAATACGTTAGTAACATTGGAAGAACTTTTTCTTACCTAAAGATTTCTTAGGCATCGCTTCTCGGAATACCTTAGAATCTCATTTTTGGAGGCTCGAATTTATTTTTAGTAAAAAATTATGTCATGTATGCAATGCAAATAATAACATGTTGATGCACACATTTTATTCTTTTTCAAAAAAAAATTTATTAATTGTTTTATTAAATTTTTTTATTTAAAATTGAAATTTTGAAGAAAAAGAAATTTAATTATATTGAAGATTTCCTATAAATATTCTAATACACTGGTAATATTTTACAAAAAATCTTCTCACTTAGGGAATTCTTAAAGCATCTCTATTCAGAATACTTTTAGAATCCCATCATTGGATAAAATTTCTTTTCTTTCTATTTTTATTACTTATATTTTTAATATTAATCAATTTTTATTTATTACTTAAAAAAAGAAAATCTTTATTGTATTGAAAATTTTTTATAAATACTCCAATATACTGGTAGTATTTTAAAAAAATCTTCTCACTTAGAGATTTCGTAGGCATCACTACTCGAAATACCTTTGAATCTCATCGCCGGATAAAAATTTTTTTTCCTACATTTTTTATTAGTTTGGTATTATTATTAAATTTATTGTTATATTATTGTTTTTAAAGTTTATTTTAAAAATTAACATAATTATAAAAAATTTAACCACAATTTCATCATTTAATCTAACAAATATAAATATTTTAATATGCATAAATATTAATAAAATAATATATAAAAATTCAAAAAAAAAATTTTTTTACCTGAACCGGACCGGTCAACGGTCTGATCAATACGTAGTTCGGTTCGACGGTTCAGCTTGATCTAGGTGAATAAACGGTTTAGTATCAGTTTGGCTTGATCTGGGCGATTCGGTATCGGTTCAGTCAGACCAATAGAGGCTGATGAAGGAAGCGGATCGCGGGTCGAGTGCGTCGACCTCGGGTCGGGTTGCTGGTTGACGCGTAGATCCTGAGTGCTTAAAACGACGTTGTTTTGGGCTTTATTGAAACGACCTTGTTTTGGTTTTCAACGTTTATATAAAATGTTCAAAAAAAATTTTCAGTCATTTTTTTCGTTTCTAATAAAAAATGCTTCTTTTTTTTCTCTCTTTTGTTCTTCAGCCGAACGTCGACCGACCGACAACCGTCGTCGTCGCGTCGTCGTCGTTCATCGGTTACCGACCGTTGTCACCGGTGGTCGAAAAATTCTCAAAACACTAAACCGTTCCTCTCGACCTCCTAAGCGTAAATCTAACCTCCTTTGGATAAATCTAACCTCCTTTTCACTAAAAGGACTCTCCACTTGTCTAGATTTGCTTTCAAAGTTTCAGCCAAAAAAGAAATTTTTTTTGGTGTTTTTCTGGTTTGTTTTTTGTTGTGTGTTTTTGTAGGTATGTTTTGGCGCTGGGTTCCCCGTTCTAGGGGACTGTTTTCTGCTTTTTTTTTTGTGTTTCTGCCAAATTTTTTTTAAAACAGAAGCTTTTTTTTTGTTTTTTTGTAAAATTTTTTTGGCATTTTTTTTCGGTTTTTTTTTTTCGTTTGCAAATAACAAGCTTTATTTATAGAGCTTTTTGGGATTCAAATCTCAAATCTTCTGAGATTCGAATCTCATTTTTTCAATTGAGAAATCACGCTTGCCGTTCGTGATTGGTGGCTTGTCGATCAGTCGCTGGCAGCTAGCGGTAGTGATTTTAGACTTTAGGGATTATGCATTTAATGCACTAGATTTGAATAGGATAAGGATGAAGAAGAAGGGAAAAGAAAAGAGGAAAGAAAGAAGAAAAAAAATGTAGAAAACGAGAAAGAAAGAAAAAAATAAAATAAAATAATAATAATAATAATAATAATAATAATAAATGGTGTTTACACACAGGTAACAAATTATGGGGTTGGCTACATTCATGATTTCAAGAATAACAGTAAATATATCAATTAATTGTTGTATAAATTTCCTATAGAAATGTAACTATCATCATGTTGCTAGCAACTTTTTCTTCAACTTAACTGTTATAAGTTGATTTACATAATTGTGCTGATCCTGATTTGCTTGAAAACATTTACTTTTGTTTTATCTGGTTGGCTTTGAGTTTAGTTGTTAAGGAATGACAAGAAACATAATATAAGAATCATTAATGAAAAACTAAAATTAATATTTCCATTGAAAATCAAGGCCAGCAAGTTAAAAACCACTAACCCTTACTCTTGAGCTAGAGCCAACTTGTTGAAAACTTGACATAGTCCAATTGAATACATAATCAAACTGATAACCTACATTAGTTAGTCATCAAAATCAATTAATTTGGGAGTTCAACTGAACAGATTTCCTAATAAAAGTCTTATGCAAAGTTATGATGATGACAAATGAAAAGATTGGTTCAATTTTCAAAATTAAACAAATTAAGAAGGTAAGCAATATTTGAACAGCCACAAATAAATTATAAAGTTAACCTTCTTGAATGAAAAGGTCATAGAATAGCTTTTTCAGGTATGAGTAATCCGGTTTGTCTTTAAAATGTAATGATCGACTTTAATGAAAGTAAAATTTGAACTCAGACGGATATGATTCACAAAAAACTTGAAAATGACGTATTACTTATTAGACATACTTGTCTTCCATTCTTAAACATGATGAGAATTAGCAAGAAACCATTTTGAAAAAATCAACTTCTATTTAACCAACTTATTCTTGTTTAGTCTCAAATATTTGTATAAGATAATTTTGTGGTATTAATAGCGAGTAAATAATGGTATCACTATGGGAGTAACCATCTTATTTTCACTAATCTTGTCATATTTATGCTTTTTGGTGCTAGCTTTCAGGCCCTGCCATGGAAGGTTGGGATAAAGAAGAAGAAATTAATTTAATAATGTGAGTCAACATTTAAAAGGTTTGTGAAGTAAGCAACCAAGTTATGTATTTAACCAACCTTCCCCTTAGGAAATACATAAGCATATAACCAAGAAGTTCCAAATCATCCCTCCTGCTTTGCTATACAAGTTATGTGGAGCATAGTTTAATCACATATAAGCTAAAATAATCCATGGCAATGGGTGCTTGCTAAAAGTAAAACCCATATCAATATTAGATGCAGTAAGTTCACCCACAACTCCAAGGTGAGTATTGACACTTGCATATTGAGCTGTTCTTGTAAGATTTTTTTTCCCTATAAGAAAACTTGATAACTTAACAATGTCCTTAGCTAGTGAAAATAACTCACAAGAAAGAAAAAATAATACAATATGAGGTCATCGTGGAACATATAAAATATTAGAGTAATATACATGCACCATATGAGCTATCCTAATTGAAGGAATTGAAAATTGATGACTAATGCTAAAAGTAGAATAAAGTATCAAGTTTTTCTTCAAATACAAAACTAAATTGTTTATGAGGCACTATTAATTATAGGAATCCAAAAAAAGTATGACTTAAGTATACTGAAGAGTGACAATATAACTGATGAAAATTTTAACCATTTTTATTCTTCAAAGTTGAATTACCTTTCTATGTGAACTCATGGCTGTTAAATCTATTACCAAAAGAATTAAGTCAAGCTTATAGGCCAATTGATGAACAATCTATAGAGGAAACATCAAATCTACAAATAAAAACATCAAAAGTTATTACTTATAAGGTATATGCTTGTGCATTTGAAGATCTCTATACATTTTTGCAAGGCTATAGTCAATTACATATACATGTGGTGAAAAGGGGAAAACATTGGAATTATGCAACATAAACTAAGGCATCTTGTGGAATAAGTAACTGGAACAATATAGTTATGTCAAATTGAATTTCAGTTAAAGGAAAAAAAGATATTTCGAATGGAATATAAAATTGTGTGAAGATCTTATCAACTTGATCTCATGCCTTATCATCTATTTACAAATGCATCCCTATATTGATAGATCCATCTTTACATTAGAACTGATGTAGATTATCCAAAACTATCAGCTTGAATAATTGATGGATCCATCCTTATATTAGTAGCAATTGTCACAGTCAAACAAATTTTTTGCCAAACTTCTTTTTCTCATTACAAGAGTAAGTATATAAAGAAATATCTAGCAAGGCCTTTATAGTTACATATTGTTATCTTTATAGTAACCTTGAACTAATTGCAAGCATCTAACCTCCAACTCCAACTTAATAAACTACTTAATTAAAGCAAAAAACTAGCTAGTTTATTCTCATTTCACTAGCATAAAAGAATAGCTTGGGTCTAAACAATCCCAGATCCCACCAGGTCTCCCTTTTACGAGATAGCTATAAAATTATCAAATCCAGCATGTCCCTAGTAGCACTTGCATACACATAAACTAAAAAACTAGTTAACACCCCTAAAAGCAGATCGATGGTCTGGAGTACTAGGTATCCAAATGAAACACAAATATAAGCATCACATCATAACATCAAACAAAAATGCAACAATCCTCATCTAAATTGGTCATTTTTTTTTACATATCTAGTGATCAACCAATACACTCAAAAACATAAAAAAACCCCCTCCCTCAAACAAAATTATTTTAAAAATGCTATTGAGGAATGACAAAAAACATAGTATAAGAATCATTAATGAAGAAATAAAAATAGCATTTCCATTGAAAATTAAGGCCAGTAAGTCAAAGATCACTGATGCTAAGGGTCTGCCAAAAAAGTATCCACTGTAGATGTTACTGAAGCTCGAAACAAAATGGGCAAAATTGGTTTCATTTTTAAAAAAAAAGAAAGCAAAATAAAAAGAAAAGGCTTCAATTTGGGTAGAATGAGGGGAAAATGAAAGGAAAATGGAAACGGAAATCAATGAAAAATAAAAGGAAAACAATATGGCTAGAATAGGGGAAAATGGGGAAATGAAAAAGAAAGCAATTTGTTAGAAATACGTGACCAAATTGGTGAAAATGGGGAAATTTTAGTGACAAACGGCATTAAATGATGATAAATAGTGACATTTGTTATAAAAACGTCACTAAATTTGAGTTAAATTATGTGTTTTGTTTTTTTTTAAAAAATGATGAATTTTAATAATTCCATTAGCAACGTTTGTAGACTACAAACGCTATTAATTTTTACTAATTAGTAGTATTTTGATAACAAACGCCACTAAATGCTGTTGGTTAGTGGCGCTTTAGGTTAAAAATGTCATTACATGTATACTTAGGGGTGTTTTTGATAAAATCACCGCTAACTTTTTAAAAATACAAAACTTAGTGGCTTTTGTTGAAAAATGCCACCAAAAAATTGCTACTATATACCCATTTTCTTGTAGTGGAAAGAATAAAAAAATAAAGTACTAAATAATTAATTTGTCCTTTTTTATGTAAAACTATTAGGATAAATGATTAATTATATTCTCAAATATTTAAGCTATAAATATTTAGAATTACTTCATTGAATATGTAGCATATGTGGCAATTACCTTTGTAAAACTCAATTGAGAATCACTAATACTCATAAATATTGTTGAAAATAATGATTAAATCTTATAATAGATTTATTTGAGATAGAATAGATATTGCTTGGTGTACAAGAATATTTGTAAAAAAAGAATTCTAAAAGAAAATGGATTCTTGATAGGCAAGTTTGATACTTACAATTAGATAGAGTTTTTATAAGGTTAGGTATGCGAAAAAAATATAAGAAAGTTGTAAGATTTTATTGGATAACACTCTATAGGAGTATAGGAGATTATCGTCTTCATTGGTATATATGTTTGAATAGACTAAAGGAGAATGAAAAAATCCACATATGTATGATGCATGAGTGCACATGGGTATATATTTGTTTGAGTTAAGAATACTTCATAGAACTAAAGGAGATTGAAAGGGTTAATGAGTATTAATTGTTGAGTGGTTGATTGAGATTGTTTGCTTGTAATTCTTTATAACTAGTAGTTCTTTTTTTTTTATCCATTGATGTAAGCTGGTTGGATTGACTACGTTAAATTTTTTTCTCTTATGTGGTTGCTTGATAGTTTGATTATGCTTTTATTGGCTAGTTAGATTGGGGCAATTTTGGCCTAATACATGATATTATAGTTGAAAGTTCAAGATATGAGAAGATGCAAGCTTTGAAAAGCTTGATTCAAAGAAGAGTTTAAGTTCATGTTTTAAAAATCAATTTGCGTGAAACCTAAAGATACATAAGAGAAAATGATTACAAGACTTCAATTACAGTTGAAGTCAAGTATGTCTAGCATGAAATTTGAGTTAAGATGGAGATTGTTGGGAATAATGACTCAAATATCATAACAGATTTGTTTGGAATTATTTAGATATTACTTAATAGACAATAAGACTTGCAAAAAAAAATTCTAAGAGAAAAATGATTCTTGATATGTAAGTTTGTATACTTATAAATAAGTGAAATCTCTATAGGATTAAATATAAGAAAAAGATGTAAAAGAGTTATAGGGTGTTATTAGGTAGATACTTCATAAGATTACAGGAGATTGGCATCTTTATGGATGTGTACGTTTGAGTGAGCTAGAGGAGAATGGAAGGATCCATATAAGTATGGTGCATGGATGCACATAGGTTTGTGTTTGTTTGGGTCCAGAATACTCCATAAATTAAAGGGAATTGAAAGTGTCAATAAATATTAATTGTTAAATAGTTGAATTAGATTTTATGTTTATAAATTTTTACAATTAGTGGATCATTTTTTTTTATCTTTGGGGGTAAGTTAATTAGGCTAAACCATGTTAAAGTTTTATCACTTGTATAGTTGCTTGATAGTTTTATTATATTTTCGTTGGCTTAATTGGATTGGGGTGTTTTGGATCTAACAAATATAACTTTTGCAATTCATGGATAAATTTTACATAAAAAATGTTATATAAAAAAGATACTCCACATCAATTTGTATTCCATTTTATTCATATTAAGCCACATCATCATCAACCTCCGTGTCATTAAAGCCACATCACAAACTAAAAAACCAAAAAATTGTCCTTTCTTAAATTCGATTGAAAACTCCGCAGATAAAAGCTTTTATATGGCATTTCAGAAGGGACTAAACCCAAAACCAATATTAAAGAACTGTTATATTCAAGGCATAGTCTGAAGCAAAATAATCAAATCTTGTGGAAAATGTTCGAAATTATTTCCCAGGACTAGCCTTGTTCCGTGGGAAAGCTCTTTACTAAGCCAAAGAACATCTCTGTACATATTTGATGAAATAATATATTTTTTTTGATGGCTAAAAAACAAATAGTTTTTTTTTTTTCACCTTATTTGACAATCTCACTCCAAAATCTAGTTTTGAAAGAACTCATAAGAGACGAAGTTTTTTTTCGAAAATGGCGCATCATTGTGTCTTACTGCTAAAGTTTTATAAAGATAAAGAAACTCTCACTTATGTTTTGTTTGTCAGAGTTGTATTTTATTTAGAGGCAACATAGAGTACAAAAGATATACAAGATCGTTTATAAATAGAGATAAAATTAGAAAGATAGAAATAAGAAAATGATAAAACTTGAAAGATAAATATGAGAGAATGGAAAATCTATCATAGCTTTTGATATTATAAATATTAGTTTTACAAACTGATTTTATCTTCAAGTTTGGATCAATATCCTGTATCACTCCCTCTCAAGCAAAATGGGTGATGTAAACACCTTAACCTTGTGTCTAACAGTAGCAAAATATTACTTGGTTTTACCTGCAAGTCAAATCTCACTGCTTAGAAATACAGGCAGTCAAAATATTAATTGGTTTTCCTAAGATGTTTGCTTCGAAAATCTTTGAAACTCGAAGATTGAGAGGTCATTAAATTTGGGGCGAAAGAAAAGGGTTCGGTCGATCCCCATTCCCCACGTGCTGCTGCTTGATCTTCCCGAAAGTTAAGTCTCTGCCACAAAAGGTCAAAATGAAATCTAGGAGGCCTCAAAAGAAAATAAGGAAATTAAAAATTTTACTTATCTTTTAATTATAAACATCAAGCTTTATAGTAGTTAAGTATACAAAATACATAATATTAAAATATTTTTTCAGTGGAAATTGGTGTTTACTCTCAATATACGTACCTGTGATTTTGTAGATAATCTCGTTGTCAGTTGGAAGCATTTTCTATGAAAATCTAACAGTCAACCTCAAAACATGTGACTTCTCCCTCCTTTTCCTACCAATTACCACACCCGCTGGCACCAGGCTTGAGGGACGGTTTTTCTTTTTCTTTTTCTTTTTTTTTTAAAGAAAGATACCCGGAAGTATAGGTTATCAATCAAAATAAAATTATTGCAAACTTAACTTTTCAATCTAAGTTCTTATTATAATTTGCCCCTTTTTACACCTTTTATAACATTAGCAAGATACATACATATATATATATATATATGTGAAGCCCCACCAAGCGTATTGATATTTATTTACTGATTAAACATAAATTCTTAAACTAGAGAGTTGATACAAGTTAAAAGGATATATCATTTTTAGTTTTCATTTAATTTTTATCTTTTTTCAATTTTATAAAATAAAAATGACTTGTAAGAAACATAATTATATCTAATTTATAAGAATAAAAGCTTCTTGCTAATAAGGTGATTATTTTATTTCTAATAGTTAAATTTTATTTTTGATAATGTTTATAAAGTTTTGTTACCTTTTCATCCAAACTTACTTTCTTTTTTACTACATGATGAATAATTAATAAACGAAATAATTATCTTTACCTTTGTGTATATACAAATCAGTACTCCCATTTTCGTCTTTTTATTTTTTTTTTTGAAATATCTCAAAATTATTCATTTTCTTTTTACATCTAAAAACTCTTATTTGTTATATTGTACGATTATTTTTCATAATTTTTATATATTTTTTATATTACAAAGCATGAAACACTAATTTCAATATCAAGTATATTAAAATAAAAGAACTTTTTTAAACCTCATATAATTTAAGTAGAATGAAATAATTTGAAATGAAAATTTATATATATAATACAAAAATTAAAAAGATGAAATTATTTCGGCGCCGCGGATTCACACGTCCAACGGTATCCAAAGCGTGACAAATCTGCGGCTGGTAACCGTAAGTCAAAGCCCTAGCAGATGGGGACGACCCCTCTATATTTTTTCTTCCTCATTTACACTCGCTTCCGTTTGCTTGCCTGATTGCCTATCCTTGCTATCCATCACCTGATTTTGCAATTAGCCTCTGCTTTTCCCTTTTAGTTAATTATCATCTGTTTGGGTTGTGTTTTTCTATTTTATTTTTATTTTTTTCAATGAGAAAGCCTTGCTGTGAGAAGAAAGAGACTAACAAAGGAGCATGGTCTAAACTGGAAGACCAGAAGCTTATTGATTACATTCAAAAACATGGTGAAGGTTGCTGGCGCTCTCTTCCTCAGGCTGCAGGTATATTAATATCAATTCATGCATGCTAATCTTTCTCAATTATATATGCTTTCTTAAAGGGCTTTTACTCAAATTTATATTTGCATTTTTGAATGATCACTAGGGTTGCTACGTTGTGGTAAAAGTTGTCGATTGAGATGGGTAAACTACCTAAGGCCAGAACTTAAACGAGGCAATTTTGCCGAAGATGAAGAGGACCTCATCATCAAACTCCATGCACTCTTAGGAAATAGGTAAATATATACATACCATGTTTTCTTTTAAATTTTCAATTAATTCTGAACACGCACAGATACTGAACATTTTGTTATTCAATTAAAATTTTAAAAGTTCTCGTCTGTATAATATAAACAGTAATGATAAAAAGTATAATGGTTTGGTTGAGTTAATAAGTTACGAATTCTACGCTTGTAAAACTTGAGTTTGAATCCCACTACTAATAATCTCTTTGGTAGATTGTCTGTCTAATTTAAGTCCTCTTTAAAACTTGCTGTCTGTCCTAGCTCTAGAATGGAAAAGTCTTCCCTTATCCTAATTTTTTTCTTAAAAAAAAAAAAAAAGAGCAGTATTGATAATGATATTGTTAATTGTTTAGGTGGTCATTAATAGCAGGAAGATTACCAGGAAGGACAGACAACGAAGTGAAGAATTACTGGAATACTCACGTAAAAAGGAAACTATTGCAGATGGGAATTGACCCAAACAATCGTCGATTGGTACTCTCTAGTGTAATAACCAAAACGAATATGTCAAACGAGTCCAACTCTGGCGCTGTGGATTCCGTCAGCTATAATAACAATCAACACTTGAATTCTGCATGTGGTTCAGAGGCGGAGGAGAGCAACACAGTGATTAGCAGTTTGCCAGACTTGAATCTCGATCTTACAATAGCCCCTCCGGTAATTGAAGAGAGGCAGATAATTGGGTCTAGTCAAGTGGAATGCGCTGTCTACAACCCAACTTCTGTTCTTAATTAATTTTTAATAAACTAACGTTATTAATTAATTAGTTGTTCATTTATATTAATTATCGTCAGATTATATTTTCACACAAATTTATTATAATCCTTCCTTGTTTCAGAGTTATCATAATAATAATACTTTATCATCATCATCATCGGTAACCAGTAACATCATCATAAGCACCAGAGAAAATTGCATCATAAATATCAATGATTATTGATCACTTTCCTTTTCATCCTCAACCTTGAAAACTAATTTTTTTTATGGTATTTTAAAAATATTTCAAATTTATCCATTTTGTTAATTGTCATTAAAATTTGATAAAAATTTGTATCATAAGAACCACAAGTATGTTCATGTGGCAAAAAGTTTCACCCTTTATTTTTTGAGTTAAAATTTATTTCATATGAATCTTTGTGGTATTGACTAAACATATTCAATTAAAGTTTAAATGGTAGTTGATGAAATGAATTAATTTGAAATATTTTTAAAGGATTATGGATGACAAAAATTAAAAAAAAAATTGAATTTTAAAGATGGTGGATAAAAATGAAATATTGCACACAAATCGGAGATGTAAATAAATTTTAACCAAGATGGAATCTGTAGCTGTTTTTCTTTTCCCTACAATTGTCTTACCTGTAATTGCCTTCAAAGTAGACTTGTCAACTGCTGCACTCCTCTTGTTCCAAAGGTACAAGTTATGAATGAAAACTACCTGCTCCTTCAATTGTTTCTGGCTTCTTGAACCTGAAACTGCCACTGTCCAGAATCTGAAGCTACCTTGCCTTCTTAAACCTGGGCTGAAGTTTTTTCCATTACGTTGGGCCAATAATTGCTTCCCAAATCAGGCTCGGATTTAATGTAGTCAAAACCATAGCCCTGCATTGAATCTAGACCAACCCAAAATCCTCGGCCTTTTTTAACTTTTGAGTTGGATTCATCTTCTAGGCCGACAATCTTAAACACAATATCTTAAACCCTAAATAGATTTCTAATCATGGATTTTATTGGGTTAGCTTTATACGAACAACTTGGACTTGCCGAACTTATTCGTCCATTTTCGAGGTTATATAGACGGTGCTTGGTTCAGTTTATAAAACGTTTATTCATTTTTAAAGTAGAATTAAGATGTTTACAGCTTTTAAAATTTTAGGAATTTTAATTTACACAAAAAGTAAATTTGAGTTTTTAAACAATGTTATAAATTAAATTTATTTGAAAAAATGCTAATTAATGAGAATGAGATATGAGAATATGACCAGGGAAATTAATTTTTAGTTGGAAGAAAGCTAAGAGGTTAAAATTATTTGCTCTCTTGGAGAGTCTAAACAAGTTTCTATGTTTATAGGTATCTTCATCGTGAATAAATCAAGAGTTAAGAGTGTCGAGATATCCATTGCTGTTTCTTTTAACTGTTTAAAGATGAAGGTTGTTGAATATACAAGTTGATAAATTGGTAAAATAATAAATCTAACACATTAAAATTATTGGTGTCGAAAAGCCATTATTCTTGGTTCCTTTTTGTTCTTTCTTTTGTTAGTGTACATATGTTTTCTTGGAAGAGTGCAAGACAGATCCAAAAAATTAAAAATAAAAAATAAACAAAAAATCTAGGAATCTAGCTAAGCTCAGCAACTCCCAAACCACTTGAATGGGAGTATTTGATAAAGGATAGATGGATCTCAACTATTAGAGGTAAGGTTTTTAATAAGTATAATGTTATAACTCTAAATTATAATAAAATATTTAACATAATATCTGAATTTTAAAAATGTCAGTTTTGTAATGGCATTTCACTTACGAATGCCGCTAGCTTCCGTGTTTTTATAAAACTTAGGGCGTTTATTATCAAAATACCACTAAATATTCAAATAGCGGCGTTATTACTTATAAACGTCACCCAAGACTTGATATTAGCGGCGTTTATTGACTAAAACGTCTTAAATAATTGTGTCTTAAAAATTTGAGTGAATACTAAAGGCGTTTTTGGCAAAAAATGGTTTGAATAATTCCGTTAAAAAATGATAAAGAATTACTGAAGGCGTTTTTGGCAGAAAACGCCTTCAATAATCCCCTCCTAAAAAAATGGATACTATTATCGAAGGCATTTTCTACAAGAAACGCCTTTAATAATTTCACCAAAGTATTCCACAAGCTTATTGAAGACGTTTTTGGTAAAAAAATATCTTCAATAAATATCATATCAAAATTTTAGGATCGTACAGATATTAACCATAAGGTGGTAAATTTGATCCCTCCATTTAGCTTTTTTTGGGTTTTTGCAGAGATTATTTGTAATTGATTATTTTAGGTGTTTTTTGAGCAAAAATGCTTTCACCAATTACTTTAATACATTTTGGAGAGAATATTAAATGTGTTTTTGGCAGAGAAACACCCTTAATAATCTATACAAAAAATATGGAAAGGATTATTGAAGGCGATTTTGGCTGAAAGTGACTTCAATAATCTATTCAATTAATTTTTAGTTAGTATTATTGAAGGTAGTTTTTTTTAAAACACCTTCAATAATCTATACAAAAAAGTTGAAATAGATTCTTAAAGGCATTTTTTGCCCAAAATGCCTTTAATATTCCACATAATAAATTTTTAGGTGAGATTATTGAAGGCGATTTTGGTAAAAAACGCCTTCAATAACATTTTATTAGAGATGATTCAAGGTGTTTTCTTATTAAAAACACCTTCATTAATCCCATAAAAAATATTTTTGATATTGTATATGTCAGGTCAGTTGTAAGTTTATGCCTGAAAAACATTTGAAGTCAGTTGTATATTTATACCCAAAAAACATTTGGTTTATATATGTGATACTACGAATTACATTTTGGAATTTACATAGTGAATATTGTTGTATTTCAATAAATTAACCACGCATATGAATTTAAAATTGATAACATTACCATATTAATATACTTTTATGAAATAATCATACTCAATAATATATTAAGCACACATAGTGTATTCATATTAAGCATATCAATAATATTAAACCAATACCCTAATCTACAAACTTAAATTTTCCATTCGACATGGCATGTTGAAAACATTATAACAATTTGTTCCTCATATATTTACATTCAACCAACAATGTCTAACCTCAAGGTTTATCAACATTGATAAATGATAATACATACTCACACCATTCTTTACAGGCTTCATCCAGTTCTTTTACCGTGAAGCTTTCTTTACTCTTTCACTAAAAAAAAAAAAGCAGAAGTACATGTAATAAATGAGAACATAATTTAGCTTCTTATTTTTTTTGAAGATATAACAAGTTTATGAAATTTATACTAACCTTGAATGGTGTGGTCATAAAATCATATAAAACTATTTCACGCATAAAACAAAGGACATAATATCCACGTTCAATATTACTGGATTAACGAGGTACCTAAAAATTAAATTGAGTGGGTTTAGAAAATATTTATCTACATAAACTCAGCATAAAAGAATAAATTTTACATTTATTGGTAATGACACCTGTCATAACGTCTAGATTCGGGGATCTGTCGCTAGATATTGACTTGAAGGAGTCGCCACCAATCTTTTTTATCTATGTGTGATTGACCACCTAAGGAATATGTCCTTTCAGGGAACACCTAAGTTTAAGGGTCCTTAAAAGAATAGGTTTAGGTCTACTAACCAGAACAGGGTTTGAGAGTTCGGTTACCCGTGAAAGAAGGTTATAGTACCCTCATAATGCCCATCAAAAGATGGTACCAGCTTAATTTTACGTTATCCAATGAGCCTTAAATTTTTACCAAGTAATTAATTATTGAAAATTATTCTCAATTGACTCTAATACTTTTAGCAGAAAATTGAAAAAATTCCCTCACCTCAGGAGTATGCAAGAAAACTACTGTTTCGCTTGCAGAGGCTCCATCGTTGAATTATTTAACATTAAAAAAAATTAAAAAGAAAAAAATGATTGTTTTTGTGCAGGGAAAATTGATACTTTCAACTTTTCTCCAAAAATATTCTTTTGAAACTTTAATTTTGAGAAAAATTGATACTTTCAACTTTTTCTCAAAAATTCATTTTTGAAAACTTAGTTTTAAGGAAAATTAATACTTTCAACTTTTCCCTCAAAAATATTTTTTTATGGAAAGCTTGTTTTCAAAGAAAATTGATACTTTCAACTTTTCCCTAAAAATATTTTTTTGAAATTTTTAATTTCGAGGAAAATTGATACTTTCAACTTTTCCTAAAAAAAAAAAACCTTTTTTGAAAATTTATTCTTAAGGAAAATTGATACTTTCAACTTTTCCTAAAAAAAAAAATCTTTTTTTTTTAAATTTATTCTTAAAGAAAATTGATACTTTCAACTTTTCCTCAAAAATATTTTTTTTATTTTTTTTTTGAATTTTATTTAAAGAAAATGAAATAAATAAAATAAATAAGAATAAAATAAAAATAAAAATAAATAAATAAATAAATAAATAAAATGAAAATAAATAAAAAATAGAAAAAAATATTAAGCAACCATAATATAATAATAATAAATAAATAAATAAAATAAAATAAAAATAATAAAAAGAAAAAAAAAAACCTAGAGCGGCTCAGCTTAAGGCTCGGTTCGGCTCGACTTGAGGAAGAAAAATGGCTCGGAGCAGCGACTCAGAGGTGTCGGCTCGGCTAACGGCTTGGAGGGGCGAGTCACG
Organism: Durio zibethinus; assembly: GCF_002303985.1. The sequence continues at coordinate 12,518,089 of NW_019168381.1, read as the reverse complement.
TGCCGATCGACGCTCGGGTCGGGTCGGATCTCGACAAAACGCACGGATCCTTTGGGTTACTTAATGGAGAAACGACGTTATTTTGGAAAGGTATATAAGGTTGATTCTTTATTTTTTTCAGCAGAACCCTTCTTCTCCTCTCTCTCTTTCCTTCTTTCTTCTCTCTTTTCTCTCTAGAAAATCGAAGAACTCTAGTTGAATGACTGTCGGATTCTAAAAATTTCATCGAAATCTGAGTTTTTCGTCGAAAGTTTACCGGCAAGTTGGTCAATTTCTGGAAATTCTCACCGAAAACTGGGCAGCTGATAGAAAACTTCAAACTTGGTTGGAATTATTGTCGAAAAATTCAACTTTTGTCGAAAAATTCATCAAAATCTGGAAATTTTCCAAAAATTTCCAGAAAAAAAATTCGCAGAAAAATATCAAAAAATTTCCCTCGATTTCTAAAGCTGTTCTAAACGCACCAGAACCTTCCTAGCCTTTAAATTTTCTCTGCGTCTCTTTTTCTCTCAATCAGTACTCTTTTTTCTTCTGTTTTCTGTGTGTTTTTCCTTCTATTCTAGTACCTATTTATAGGGATTGATCAGAAGAGTTTCTGATCAATCTCTATTCTTTTTTGGACGGGGATTCAATCTTTGAACCCAATCTGGATTCTAATTGAATCCCCATTCACGGTAAGATTTTTCAAAAGAAATTCAATCTCAGCCCCAAAAAAAAAAAAGAAAAAGAAAATCAGATAAATAAAATAAATAAAAAAAATATTAATAGATAATTAGAAAAAAATAAGATAAATAAAAAATATTACAAGATAAATAAAAAAATAATAACAGATAAATCATAATATATAAATGAATAAATAATAATAAATATATAACTAGATAAATAAAATACATATATAAATATTAACAAAAAAGAAAGAAAAAGAAAAAAAAGAGAAAATAATAATAATAATAATAAAGATATACATATATTAATACATAGTAATAATAAATAAATAAATAATAAATACATAAGATACAAAGGAAAAAATATAAAATAAAAATAAAAATAATATAAAATATAAAATACAAAATAAAAGCAAAATTGGGCTTACCCATTTGGACTAGGCCCAATTGATCCGGGCCTGGACCAAATTGGGTGTCTATAGCTGCCCCTCTTTGCACATTTTCTGTGAAACAGAAATTGCGCAAAGACGTGGACACCCAATCAAGACTCAACTCAACATTTTTTATTTTTTTTAAGATTTGATCAAAACTTCTCTAAGCAGAAGCTTAACTACTTCGAAAAACATAAACAAAGCTCCTCTAATCAGAGGCTCAACGACTTTGAAAATGAATAAACAATGCTCCTCTAATCAGAGGTAATTTTTTTTTTTACTTTTTTTGTTTGTTTATTTTTTTTATTTTTTTATTTTTTTTTTAATTTGATCAAAGCTCCTCTAAGCAGAGGCTTAACAACTTTGAGAAACATAAATGGCTCTTCTAATCAGAGGCTCAATGACTTTGGAAAATAAATGGCTCATTTAATCAGAGGCTCAACGACTTTGAAAAATAAATTGCTCATCTAAACAGGGGCACCACGACTTTGAAAAGTAAATTGCTCCTCTAAACAGAGGCACCATGATTTTGAAAAGTAAATTGCTCCTTGACAATCATGTCCAAAGGAGTTGAAAATTGTGTTTGAAGGAATTTCAGGAGATTATGCCCAAAGGTCTTATAAATCAACCCTAATACCGAAAGACATCTGTTTCAAGGATTAAGAACTTACCTGACAAGTTTCTTCTCAAATTTGAAAATATCTTCACATCTGTCTTCTCTATGTGGGATGTTGGAACACCCTTACTTCTTGAATTTATATACTATACCTTCTTGAAAATAGTATATGCTATGCAATGCATATGAATTCAATGCATGCTATGCAACTGTTGGCCAATTAATTCCTATTCAATGTATGGTACTCAAGTTTCTCAAGCTATTTTCCTGGGCATCAAACACTTTGATTCTTCAAAAAGCATATTACGTTGCTCTTTTGAGATCGAACCAGTGTAGCTCTCAATCATCTCTTCCACTCATATTCTCCCTGTAAGAAATCTCTTTCCAAATTCAATGTCCTCATCAGGAACTGAACATCTCTATTCTGCCTTTATCACTTTTGACTTATTCAATGTAATGTAAAAATCTTTCATGCTATTATTAATTCATCAATCATTATTTCAAACTAAAAAGTAAAAATGCAATTTGCACATTTCTTCATTTAGGGTATTAAGAAGAAAAGAATATGAATGGTTGAGAACAGTCAAAAAAAAAAGACACAAAGAGTGAAATAGAATGTCTTTTATCTAGTAAAATGTGAAAACTTTGGCCAAAGAAAGAATTACAAGGATAAGTGGTGGGGAAAAAGCTAAAAAATGAAAATCGATAATGATGATAACATATTCAAGGTTTTCTGAAACCAACCCTCTGATGTATTTAAAAACTTGGAGCTCCCGAAATTTGCTAGTCTCCATGCAACAGAACTTTCAAATTAAATGCCATATTCTTCTTATTAAGCTAATTTTCAAGGTTTTCAACTTAGACCAACCCTTATGACTCAAACTGCCTTTTTAGGGTTTAAGCCTTGAGTCTTCCTTATATGTCATTCATTTTTTTTTCATTTTTTTATTTTTTATTTTTTTATTTTTTTTCAAGCATAGTATTTCTTCACAGCATCAGAATTTATAGGATGGGATAAATCATTTCCATCCATCTCAATTAGTATCAGCGTTCCACCCGAAAAAGCCCGTCTCACCATATACGATCATTCTCAATTCAGAGTCCATTTTCCTCTACTATCGTGCTAGATTGAGAGAATTCTTTTCAAGACCAACTCTCCTTTTCGAAAGCAACGGGGTTGAATATTCTTATCATGAGCCCTCATCATTCTTTTTTGATATAGCTGACCATAGCACAGTGTAGTCAATCTCTTTTCGTCTATGAAATTTAACTACTCATAGTGTTCTCGAATCCATTCAGCTTCTTCTAACTTAATTTCTTTTAGAACTCTCAATGAGGGGATCTCTACTTCCACTTATAGTACAGCTTCCATCCCATAAACAAAAAAATGGGTTACCTTAATAGAGGTACGAATTGACGTTCGATATGCATGTAATGCAAATGGTAACTTCTCATGCCAATCTTTGTAAGTCTCGATCATGTTCTCTAAAATCCTTTTAATGTTCTTATTAGATGTCTCAACTGCCTCATTCATTTTCGGATGGTATGGTACCGAGTTATGATGTCTGATCTTGTATTGGGCACATATTTCTCGCATCATCTTACTATTTAGATTCTTGGCATTGTCTGAAATAATTTTCTTTGAAAGTCCATATCTACAGATGATCTTTTTTTTTTATGAACTTACAAACCACAGATCGTGTCACACTTGCATATGATGCTGCCTCTACCTATTTTGTGAAGTAATCTATCATTACAAAAATGAATCTGTGCCCATTAGAAGCCTTTGGGGTGATTGGACCAATGACATCCATGCCTTACATTGAGAATGGCCATGGTGGTGCTATAACATGTAAAGCAGATGACGAAACATGGATCTTATCAGCATATATCTGGCATTTATGGTATTTACGAGCATAGTCAATGCTATCATTCTTCGTCGTTAACCAGTAATATCTTACTCTTATGATCGTACCACTTGGGGTAAGGTGGCTTGAGGGGTTTCAATTTACTAGGAGTAATCAAATGACTATTGTAAAGCTCCTTATATAATTCTGTATAAGTCATTGGAATTGGGTCAAACACAGGTTTCTCATGGGTAGTTCGTTGCTCCCGTGAACCACCAATGAGGTTAGTTGGACGATTTTGAGGTTTTAGGGTAGGCTAAATGTTTGGACTGCATGTGGTATTTTGAGGCTTATGGGGGGTTTGATATGTTTAGGGGTAAGGTAACTGTACAAATGGTTGATATGGGTAAGAGGAAGTGTTATTTATAGTAGGGTAATATGACAGGTATCCTGGTGGTGAGTAGGGTTGATAGCCTCCAAATTACTGTCTATCAAAGCTCACAGCCTGAGCTTCAATTTTTTTTCTTCAAGACTCTCTTGCTAGATGCTTCATTTCCTTCTAGCTTGCCATTCTTGATGGCATTCTCAATAATTTCTCTCGAAATTATCATATCAGCAAAGTTTTTCGTTGCATTCCCTATCATCTTTTCATAATAGAGAGGTTTTAAAGTGCTAACAAACAGCACTGTAGTCTCTTTCTCAGTCAGAGGAGGTTGTACTTGAAAAGCAACATCCCTCCACCTCTGGGCATACTCTTTAAAAGACTCATTTACTTTTTTCTCCAGATTCTGTAAAGATAAACGATCAGGGGCCAAATCGATAATATGTCGATATTGACTGATGAAATCATGTGCCATATCACTCTAAGAACAAATGCAAGTTTTGTCCAGCTGAACATACCATCTGGCCACAGAGCCAGTAAGGCTATCCTGAAAGACATGCATTAAGAGTTTTTCATCATGAGTATGAGCTGCCATCTTTCGATAATACATGGTGATGTGAGTTCTGGGGCACTTCGTACCATCATATTTTTAAATTTTGGTACTTTGAACTTATGAGAAATGACCACATTAGGGACCAGATAGAGCCCAGCAACATCAACTGACCCATAAAAATCAAATCCTTCCACAGCCCGTAGCCTTTGCTCTAGCATACTAATCTAGGAGCTTTCTTGAGTTTTCACTTTTATCTTTTCTTTCTCTTTTAAATCATCTAGATCAAGAATTGGTTCTACTACCTTTTCAGTAAAGACAGGATTTACATAGCTATTATAACGCCCTGGATTGGAAGCTGATGGTATTCTAAGATATGTTGGATATGTGAAGTGTTGTGGTGGAACCTCTTGAGCATATTGGGCTTGAGAGAGGCTAAAACCTAGAGGATACAAAGGGTCAGCCACTTCTTGCAATGAGGAAACTTGTTGACTTGTATTTTCTTCAACTCTTTTTCCCTTATTCAACTTATTGAGAGCATCCAAAATTTTGCTCAACTCACTTTCAATCTTTTCCTGTGCTTTTTCTATCTTTTCAAATTTGTGAGAATTTTTTTACTCCCTTTGTCTAGCTCTGGATCTTGTGTTGTATCAATGGGCAGGGTTTTCGTTAGATGGAGCTATCCTTGAACCTTGAGTACCATATCTTAGAATTAGTGAATTTGTATGACTATCATATGGTTACTTTTATTAAGTGTAATGAATGAGAATGCAATGAATGAAAAATGCATGTATGCAAAGAATATTTGCCTTAAAAACGGTATTCAACTAAAAGATTTCATTTATTCCAAAAAATTTTTATCTACAATAAGTTTATCATCCTAGAATTATAGCCATAAAATTGTTTGATCTGTTCATATTGGGCCTTGGCTTCTTTGATGAAGTTTAACAGACGCTGTCCATATTCTCCTACTGGGGTCACTACTCGTTTCAATGCCTTTGCCTCTTCCACCATTTCCCTTGCCTTGCATACACCTTTACAAATTTGGGTCGTTAGGTGCTTAATGTATTTCTATCTTTCTAAGTTCTCTATCTTACCACACCAGACTTGGTATGATAATTCTCTATGTTCCCTAACCAATGTAACGATGTGGTCTCCTTGTTCATTTAACTTTTACCTTAACTTGCTCAAGTAACTATTTAGCATGTTATTCTTTGCCTGTACTTTGGTACTTTCTTTTTCCAATTCAGTATACTCTTGCTTCAATCTTGTATTTTTCTCAGTCAACTCGACAATGGTTATCTCTTTGGCCCTTTCTCTCACACATAACCTTTTATGCTCTTGGTGTAGCTTTGCTAGGTCTTCAATAGCTGTATCACATTCTCTAGCAATCTTGTGAATTTTAACTTCATGACTTTCGGCTCTATCTTTCCACTGGGCTTTTTCTTCTTGAAGCTTTTGGATTTCTTGCTTTAACTTGTCTTTTTTAGACTCAAATTCTTTTGTTGCAAGCTGTAATTCTGATGGTGTCTCTTCAAGTTTTTCTTCTGTTGGTGGTTGACAGATTTCATAAGTGAATACCATTTCTTATCTTCTTTTTATTCTTCAAACCAAGTACCCTGGGGTGATTTTATCAGTAAATGGTCCAGGACTTACTTTTCAGAGATTTTTCCATGCTTTAATCATCTCATTCATCTTTTGAAATGCTTTAGGCTTACTGTAAGAGAAATAATACTGATGAAGCCTATAAGTCATAGGAATGAACTATTTTCCCTCAAATTGCCTTCTCACTATGAGTGGTGCATAATTTGTCGCTCTCCATAATCCCAGAAGTAGGACCACTGTACTATCCCTACATTGATACAATATAGGCTCATGATTCATCCATGGGGCCAACCATCTCACCTTGGTGCTTTTCAACTTTTATAGGAAAGTTATCTATTCTTGTTTAGACTTTCATTTTGACCACCCACTTTCACAAAATTCCTTAATCGGAGCTCCATTATGGATATAAAGCTTCAAGAAAGCACCATTTTCCTATTCAAAATGGTTTTCATCTATAAGTACAATAACTGTATGCAACCTATGAAGCGCCCTCTATTTCGATGATAATAACTCAAAGATCTGATAGTCTCTGCTAATATTACCATTGAAGGATTACAGCCATTGATCACATTTTCAAAGAAGCACCATTTTCCTATTCAAAATGGCTTTCATCCATAAGTACAATAACTGTATACAACCTATGAAGCACCTTCTATTCTGACGACAATAACTCAAAGATCTGATAGTCTCTGTTAATATTACCGTTGAAGGATTACAGCCATTGATCACATTTTTGAAGAAGTTAACCACCGATATCTCAATATATCCCAAAACTTTTGGAAAGATCACTAGTCCGTATACGGCCAAGGTAAATATATCTAACCCCCGTTCTTCATTGGCATGTTGCATCAGAAACTCATGAAAGAACTTCCAAGGTAGACAAACCTGTTCTTGTTTCTTCTTTGTATAAGAATCCATAATTTTCTTGTCTATCCCCATGAGTTGAGGCAGACCTTTACGAAATCCTGACTTGTATTTTTTGACATATATCTTGTCAAGAGCCTTGAGGTGTAAACCCAGCAAGATCGAATATTCTTCGATGGTGGGAGTTATATCAGCTCCATTAAAGATAAAACACTTGTATGCAGGATCCCAGAATTGTGTTGTAGCTGTGATTAGTTGATCATTAACAACTACTACTAGAAGGTGTGCTATATGCCCATATCTCTAGCAAAATTACTCTTGTCTTAACAGACTCATCTTCTTCCAAATATCAATCAAATCCTCTAGATTGTTCTGTTTGAAGAGGATAGATGTTTCTTGAGACAGAGTAGAATCATATCCGATTGGCAAGCAATCTCTCATCTTCAGTTAAATCTTTTCTGACTGGGCCCTTACTTCGTTGGGTGTCCCACAAGGTGCTAATACGGATGAAAGACAAACTAGTCATTCAGTGGAGTCCATGAAAAATTTTGTTGAAGACCATTTTTCAAGCAAATGTTCTTTATGCAACTTTATGATATGCATATGAACCAATGCAAAAGAATAAGAAAAAGGTTAGTATACCTAAAAAAAGAATAAATAAATAACTAAGTAAATTTAAACATCACACAGAGTAAAATGAATGAATCCTATGCTTTTGGTCAATTCTAAAAAGGAAGAGTGATGGCTCTATCTATAGGTTAGGCATACTTAAGGTTCACTATATGCGGTTTTAAGGTCAAAGTCTAAAGGTTCCCAAATTGCTCCTTACATCCTTGTCCATCACAGACTAATAAGGCACCTTAATCCTCATCCATTACAGGCTATAAGCGGAAAAGGTTCAATTTGAGTGAAAGTATTTCGTTAGCCACTACGGAGCCATTAGACCTCACGAAAGCAATAGGTACTTTACTCCCTCCTAGAGGGACGAAGCTCGGGTGTAGAGCTCATGTTATGCACATGCATATGAATGACATAATTAACAAGGTAAATAAACATGAATGAATAATAACACATATATACAAAAAGGTTTAATTTTATTAGGCTTTTTGATAACACAAATCATTTGTTGGCTTGACTCTCGGAGTCCCCAGTGTAGTTGTCAAGCTGTCATAACGTCTAGATCCGGGGATCTGTCACTAGACATTGACTTGAAGGAATCGCCACCAATCTTTTTTATCTAGGTGTGATTGGCCACCTAAGGAATCTGTCTTTTCAGGGAACACCTAAGTTTAAGGGTCCCTAAAAAAATAAGTTCAAGTCTACTAACTAGAACAGGGTTCGGGAGTTCGGTTACGTGTGAGGAAGGTTATAGCACCCTCAGAACCCCATCAAAAGATGGTACCAACTTAATTTTGTGTTATCCAATGAGCCTTAAAATTTTACCAAGTAATTAATTATTGGAAATTATTGTTAATTGACTTTAATACTTTTAGCAAAAAATTAAGAAAATTTCCTCACCTCAGGAGTATGCAAGAAAACTACTGTTTCGCTTGCAGAGGCTCCGTCGTCGGATTATTTAACATTAAAGAAAATTAAAAAGAAAAAAATGATTATTTTTGTGTAGAGAAAATTGATACTTTCAATTTTTCCCCAAAAATATTCTTTTGAAATTTTAATTTCGAGGAAAATTGATACTTTTAACTTTTCCTCAAAAATTCATTTTTGAAAACTTATTTTGAAGGAAAATTGATACTTTTAACTTTTCTCCCAAAAATATTTTTTTGTGGAAAGCTTATTTTTGATACTTTCAACTTTTTCTCAAAAATCCCTTTGAAAATTTATCTTTAAGAAAAATTGATACTTTCAACTTTTTCCTAAAAATATTTTTTGAAAACTTTAATTTCGAGAAAAATTGATACTTTTAACTTTTCCTCAAAATCTTTTTTTTAAAAATTTATTTTTAAGGAAAATTGATACTTTCAACTTTTCCCCAAAAATATTTCTTTTTGAAATTTTTAATTTCAAGAAAAATTGATACTTTCGACTTTTTCTCAAAAAAACCTTTTTGAAGATTTATTCTTAAGGAAAATTGATACTTTCAACTTTTCCTCAAAAAAATCTTTTTGAAGATTTATTCTTAAGGAAAATTGATACTTTCAACTTTTCCCTAAAAATATTTTTTTGAAAATTTATTCTTAAGGAAAATTGATACTTTCAACTTTCCTCAAAAATGTTTTTTTGTTTTTTTTAATTTTATTTAAAAAAATGAAATAAATAAAATAAATAAGAATAAAATAAGAATAAATAAAATGAAAATAAATAAAAAATAAAAAATATTAAACAACCCTAATATAATAATAAATAAATAAATAAAATAAAAATAATAAAAATAATAAAAAAAAGAAAAAAAAATCTGGAGCGGCTCGGCTTGAGGCTAGGCTCGGAGGGGCGAGTCACGCACGGGTCAAAAAGCGGGTCGACGCTTGAGTCGGGTCGGATCTCGATAAAACGCGTGGATCTTTTTATTTGATATAGCTGACCATGGCACAGTGCAGTCAATATCTTTTCTTCTGTGAAATTTAACTACTCATAGCGTTCTCGAATCCATTCAGCTTCTTCTAACTCAATTTCTTTTAGAACTCTCAAGGAGGGGATCTCTACTTCCACTGGTAGTACAACTTCCATCCCATAAACCAAAGAAAATGGGTTACCCTGGTAGAGGTACGAACTGACGTTTGATATGCATGTAATGCAAATGGTAACTTCTCATGCCAATCTTTGTAAGTTTCGGTCATTTTCTCCAAAATCTTTTTTATGTTCTTATTGGCTGCCTCAACTGCCCCATTCATTTTCGGACGGTATGGTGCCAAGTTATGATACCTGATCTTATATTAGGCACATATTTCTTGCATCATCTTACTATTTAGATTCTTGGCATTGTCTGAAATAATTCTCTCCGAAAGTTCATATCTACAGATGATCTCTCTTTTTATGAACTTACAAACCACAGATCGCGTCACACTTGCATATGATGCTACCTCTACCTATTTTGTGAAGTAATCTATTATCACAAAATGAATCAGTGCCCGTTAGAAGCCTTTGGGGTGATTGGACTAATGACATCCATGCCCTATATTAAGAATGGCCATGGTGGTGCTATAACATGTAAATCAGATGACGGAGCATGGATCTTATTAGCATATATCTGGTATTTATGGCATTTACGAGCATAGTCAATGCAATCATTCTCTATTATCAACCAGTAATATCTTACTCTCATGATCTGTCTCGCCATCATATGTCCACTGGTATGTGCCCCACATATTCCATCATGCACATCTTCAATGATTTTTCTCGCTTCAGTTTTATTTACGCACCTCAATAATACTTGATCCCGGTTTCTTTTGTACAGAACATCCCCATCTAGGAAAAAGCTCATAGCCAATCTTTGGATGACCCTTTTATCATTTTCTGTTGCTTGAACTAGATACTGTTGATCCTTAATATACTGTAAGATGTCATAATACCAAGGCTTTCCATCTTTTTCTTCCTCTATATTAGAGTAATAAGTTGGTATATCCTTAACATCTAACTTGATGGGCTAAATGTCAGTATTGTCATTAATTTGAATCAATACAGCCAGAGTAACCAATGCATCAGCAATCAAATTCTCTTCTCGAGGTAAGTGGTTAAACTGGATATCTTCAAATTGTTTCATCAACTCTAGAATATACTTATGATATGGAATGAGTTTTGAGTCTTTTGTCTCCCATTCCCCTTTCAATTGGTATATAACTAGAGCTGAGTCTCCGAACACTTTTAATGCTCTCACTCCTCTATCTATAATAGCCTGTAAGCCCATGACATATGCCTCATATTCAGTAACATTATTTGTGCAGTTAAAATTTAACCTTGCTGTTATAGGGTAGTATTGTTCTTCTGGAGAGATCAGAATTACTCTAATTCCCTGTCCTAAGGCATTGATAGCTCCATCAAAATACATTCTCTAGCATTTTTCTCCATGCTCTTCTTTCTCCAGTTGAGAAATAGTCATTAGGTCTTCATCAAGGAATTCCAACTTCATTGGCTCATATTCTTCAGTAGTACGGTCTACAAGAAACTCTGCTATAACACCTTCTTTTATTGCCTTTTGGCTCACATATGTAATATCATACTCCGAGAGCATTACTTGCCATCTAGCAATTCTTCCAGACAAAGAAGGCTTCTCAAAGATATACTTAATTGGATCCAATTTTACTATAAGCCATGTGGTATGATAGAGCATATACTGTTTGAGTCTTTTGACAGTCCATGCTAATGCACAACATATTTTCCCTAATGAAGAATACTTGGATTCGTATTCCGTGAACTTTTTACTTAGATAGTAAATAGCTCTCTCCTTTTGGCTAGACTCATCTTGTTGCCCTAGCACACATCTCATTGAATTTTCGTATACTATTAAATACAGAATTAAAGGTTTCCCTGGAATAAGTGGCACCAACACTGAAAGGTTTGATAAGTATTGCTTAATTTTATCAAACGCCTCTTGACATTCCTTATTCCATTTTCCAAGATTATTCTTGTGAAGAAGCTTAAATATAGGATCACATTTGTAAGTAAGCTGAGAGATAAACTAGAAAATGTAGTTCAATCTCCCCAAAAAATCTCGAACTTCTTTTGGTGTGCTAGGAGGTGACAAATTTTGAATGACCCGTATCTTATCTGGATCGACTTCAATTCCTCTTTCACTGACCACAAAGCCTACCAACTTTCATGACTTTACCTCAAAAGTGCACTTGGCTGGGTTCAATTTGAGCTGAAATCTTCTCAACCTCTCAAATAACTTTTTGAGGCTGGTGATATGATCTTCATCTTCACACAACTTTGCAATCATATCATTTACATACACCTCGATCTCTTTGTACAGCATGTCATGGAAGAGTGTTATCATGGCCCTTTGATATATTGCCCCAGCATTCTTTAACCTAAAAGTTATGACTTTATAGCAAAAAGTTTCCCATATGGTCATGAAAGTAGTCTTTTCCATATCATTTGCAATCATTTTTATCTGATTATACCTTGAGAAACCATCCATAAAGGAGAAAATCGAATGTTTAGCTGTGTTATCTATCAATGTGTCGATATGAGGTAAAGAAAAGTTATCTTTTGGGCTAGCCTTATTCAAGTCCCGATAGTCTATACACATTTGTACTTTTCCATCATTCTTAGGAACTAAGACTATATTGGCTACCCACTCTGGATACTTAGCCACTTGTAGAAAACCTGCATCAAATAGTTTTTTCACCTCTTCTTTAATCTTTAGTAGCATTTCGGGCTTCATTTGTCTCAGTTTCTACTGAACTGGCTTACATTCTGGCTTTAAGGGCAATCTGTGCTCCACTATCTCTGTACTCAGCCCTAGTATATCCTAGTAAGACCAAGCAAATACATCTACAAATTCTCGAAATAGGTTTGTCAATGATGAAAGTGAAGTGCCTATTCTGACATCTTTCTTATTCTCTTCATCTCTCAAATTCACTAAGTCAACTATCTCTTGGTGAGGCTTAATTGGCCTATTTTCTTGTTCAATCAATCTCATTAGGTCCAGAGGCATAACATATTCCTCAAAATTCTCTTCATTGTCAAGTTCATCAGTGTTAATTGAATCTTCAAAGTAAACATCTTGATTGTTATCATGATTATCTTCATGTTCATTTAAAGACCTGAAATTGGATGAAATGGGATATGTTGGCAAGATGTACTTGGAAAGATGGAAATAATGAAGACACAAGAAGAAATGAATGAAAATGCATCCTTCTTATTATTAAAAATAATAAAAGATAAATGGTTCAAACAAGAAAGATCACCCCAATGCCTTGGGCAATAGCTATTGGGATGTTACAATTACATTGTATTAGTATCAAAAGTCACAGGCATCTTGATGGCACTCTAATTATTCAGCTCATAATCTGGCGGATAAAGGTGAACCCACTCCTCTTGATTAAGCCCCACTTCATCTTCAACAGCATTAATGGTTAACTGGGTAAAAGCGTCTTCCACGTTTTTTCTTGTATCTGGGTACATGAATCCTCTAGCTCTGAAAGTTTCATACAGGTATGGGATAACTATTAGTCTTGCTGTCTTTCCTGCTGGCTTTCTCTTAGTTTCCCATTCTACTACCTCTTAGCCCAGGCTTAACCTTTCACTATTGTCTATTACTGTCGGAGGTTCTTTTATCTCCTGCAAGTTTTTGCCTAGCCCTGATCCTGGATACCAGCCCTTGTTGATGACTTGGCTCATCACTATCCTTGAAAAAGGTTGACTTTTAAATCCTTCACCTACAGAATTAACCAATTCAAAAGATCGATAGGAGCATTATAATGCTTCTTCGGTAGCCTTTACATATGGAGTATTTAATGGTTGGGTCATTAACATGTCTTTCTCCCCAACTACCACTATTAATTGACCTTCTATATTGAACTTGATCTTCTGGTGCAAAGTAGAGGGCACAGCTCCTGTCATGTGAATCTGTGGCCTTCCTAACAGACAACTGTAGGATGAAGAGATATCCATCACTTGAAACTTTACATTGAAAGTGCATGGCCCAATTTATAAGGGCATCTCGATATCCCTTAAGACTTCTCTTTTGGTCCCATCAAAGGCTCTCACAATTATTTGACTGTCCTTCATATGAGAGTAGTCAATGGGTAGTCTTGCCAAAGTTGACATAGCCATGACATTGATAGTAGAGCCATTATCGATAAAGACTTTATCTATGATATGGCTCTTGCACTTGACTGTGATATGTAGAGCCTTGGCATTTCCTTTTCCCTTCAAAGGAATCTCATCATCATTGAACGGAATGTGATTTGGCATAACTAAATTTCCAGCTAGGTGGTTCATATATTCAACAGATACATTATGTGCCACGTATGCTTGATTCAACACTTTTAGTAGGGTATTTTGGTATGGCTTCGAGTTTAGCAATAGTGATAGTAATGAGATTCAGGCTGGCATTTTATTCAACTGTTCAACAACTGAATACTCATTATGTTTTACCAAGTTCAAGAATTCATAAACCTCTCTTTCTGATATCGGTTTCGGATGATCTTTTCCAGGTTCTACTTCAAGATTATTTCATCCCTCTCCTTCTTTAGCCTTCTCTCTTCTAGTTTTTTCTAATATTTCTGGAGTGTAGCACCTTCCACTTCGGGTAATGCCTCCTACACCAGTTATGTTAGAAGCGTCAGCTTTGGAGACATCTTCTTCTTGCCCCTGAACTACAGTGTCACAGCCATATCTTTAAGGTACAGTCTTATCATCCTTGTACGGGAAAAGAGTTGGAACTTTAAAAGTTACTGACCTGGGGATGAGTTTGTCTATGATTCACTTCAACTTGTTCTTATACTGAATTGTCACTGACTTTGGAAATAGTTTTGCAGACTTATCTGTCATGGACACCTCAACACTCTTTAAGTCTTCTTTTCTTTCATAGACCTCCATCTGATATGAATCCAAGAGTTTTTGCACCTCTTGGTGAAACTGCTCACAAGTTTCAATGGAATGGCCTATTGCTCCATTATGATACTTACAACTAGTACCAACTATATATGTTCCATGATAGCTATGTGGACTTACTAGTTGTATCATGTCAGCTCTCTGTAAAATATCGAACAGTTGGTTGAGAGGTATCTTAATATCTGTCACTTCTTTCTTCACATGGTGCTCCTGTTCTTCACTTATAGCATTCACATTACGATTTGGCAATGGATTGCCACTAACATTCGGTGCATTCACCCTTCCTGTATCAAAATAGATCATTCCATCCTTGATCAATCGTTGCACTTTGTGTTTCAGAGTGGTACAATTTTTGATGGAGTGACCAGCGATCCCATAATGGTAGTCACAATGGGCTGTGGGATCGTACCACTTGGGGTAAGGTGGCTTGAGGGGTTCTAATTTACTAGGAGCAATCAAATGACTGTTGTAAAGCTCCTTATATAATTCTGTATAAGTCATTGGAATTGGGTCAAACACAGGTTTCTCATGGGTAGTTCATTGCTCTCGCGAACCACAAATGGGGTTAGTTAGGCGATTTTAGGGTCTTGAGGTAGGCTGAATGTTTGGACTACATGTGGTTTTTGAGGCTTATGGGGGGTTTGATATGTTTAGGGGTAAGGTAACTGTACAAATGGTTGATATGGGTAAGGAGAAGTGTTGTTTACAGTAGGGTAATATGACAGGTATCCTGGTGGTGAGTAGGGTTGATAGCCTCCAAATTGCTGTCTATCAAAGTTCACAGCCTGAGCTTCAATTTCTTTCTTTTTCGGGACTCTCTTGCTAGATGCTTCATTTCTTTCTAGCTTGCCATTCTTGATGGCATTCTCAATAATTTCTCTCGAAATTATCATATCAGCAAAGTTTTTCATTGCATTCCCTATCATCTTTTCATAATAGAGAGGTTTTAAAATGCTAACAAATAACACTATAGTCTCTTTCTCAATCAGAGGAGGTTGTACTTGAGAAGTAACATCCCTTCACCTCTGGGCATACTCTTTAAAAGACTTATTTACCTTTTTCTCCAGATTCTGTAAAGATAAACGATCAGGGGCCAAATCGATAATATGTCGATATTGACTGACGAAATCATGTGCCATATCGTTCCAAGAACGAATTCAGATTCTGTCCAGCTGAATATACCATCTGGCCACAGAGCCAGTAAGGCTATCCTGAAAAACATGTATTAAGAGTTTTTCATCATGAGCATGAGCTACCATCTTCTGACAATACATGATGATGTGAGTTCTGGGGCACTTCATACCATCATATTTTTAAATTTTGGTACTTTGAACTTATGAGAAATGACCACATCAGGGACTAGGCAGAGCCCAGCAGCATCAACTAACCTATAAAAATCAAATCCTTCCACAGCCCGTAGCCTTTGCTCTAGCATACTAATCTTAGAGCTTTCCTGAGTTTTCACTCTTATCTTTTCCTTCTCTTTTAAATCATCTAGATCAGAAATTGGTTCTACTGCCTTTTCAGTAAAGACAGGATTTAGATAGCTATTATAATGCCCTGGGTTGGAAGCTGATGGTATTCCAAGATATGTTGGATATGTGAAGTGTTGTGGTGGAACCTCTTGAGCATACTGGGCATAAGGGAGGCCAAAACCTAGAGGATACAAAGAGTCAGCCACTTCTTGCAATGAGGAGGAAACTTGTTGACTTGTATTTTTTTCAACTCTTTTTCCCTTATTCAACTTATTGAGAGCATCCAAAATTTTGCTCAACTCACTTTCAATCTTTTCCTATGCTTTTTCTATCTTTTCAAATCTGTGAGAATTTTTTTGCTCCGTTTGTCTGGCTCTGGATCTTGTGTTGTATCGATGGGCAGGGTTCTTGTTAGATGGAGCTATCCTTGAACCTTGAGTACCATATCTTAGAATTAGTGAATTTGTATGACTATCATATGGTTACTTTATTAAGTGTAATGAATGAGAATGCAATGAATGAAAAATGCATGTATGCAAAGAATATTTGCCTTAAAAACGATATTCAACTAAAAGATTTCATTTATTCCAAAAACTTTTTATCTACAATAAGTTTATCATCCTAGAATTATAGCCATAAAATTATTTGATCTGTTCATATTGGGCCTTGGCTTCTTTGATGAAGTTCAACAGACGCTATCCATGTTCTCCTACTAGGGTCACTACTCATTTCAATGCCTCTGCCTCTTCCACCATTT
Organism: Durio zibethinus; assembly: GCF_002303985.1. The sequence goes on along the minus strand of NW_019168381.1, from coordinate 12,501,379 downwards.
CCCTTGCCTTGCATACACCTTTACAGATTTGGGTAGTTAGGTGCTTAATGTATTTATGTCTTTCTAAGTTCTCTCTCTTACCACACCAAACTTGGTATGATAATTCTCTATGTTCCCTAACCAATGTAGCGATGTGGTCTCTTTGTTGATTTAGCTTTTACCTTAACCTGCTCAAGTAACTATTTAGCATGTTGTTCTTTGCCTGTACTTTGGTACTTTCTTTTTCCAATTCAGCATACTCTTGCTTCAATCTTGTATTTTCTTCTGTCAGCTCGACAATGGTTATCTTTTTGGCCCTTTCTCTTACACATAACCTTTTATGCTCTTGGTGTAGCTTTGTTAGGTCTTCAATAGCTGTATCACGTTCTCTAGCAATCTTGTGAACTTTAACTTCATGACTTTCAGCTCTATCTTTCCACTGGGCTTTTTTTTCTTGAAGCTTTTGGATTTCTTACTTTAACTTGTCCTTTTCAGACTTAAATTCTTTTGTTACAAGCTCTAATTCTGATGATGTCTCTTCAAGTTTTTCTTCTGTTGGTGGTTGAGAGATTTCATAAGTGAATACCATTTCTTGTCTTCTTTTTGTTCTCCAAACCAAGTACCCTAGGGTGACTTTATCAGTAAATGGTCCAGGACTCACTATTCGAGGATTTTTCCATGCTTTAATCATCTCATTCATCCTTTGAAATGCTTTAGGCTTACTGTAAGAGAAACTATACTGATGAAGCCCATAAGTCATAGAAATGAATTGTTCTCCCCCAAATTACCTTCTCACTATGAGTGGTGCATAATTTGTCGCTCCCCATAATCTCAAAAGTGAGACCACTGTACTATCCCTACATTGATACAACATAGGCTCATGATTCATCCATGGGGCTAACCATCTCACATTGGTGCTTTTCAACTTTTGTAGGAAAGTTATCTATTCTTGTTTAGACTTTCGTTTTGACTATCCACTTTCATAGAATTCCTTATTCGGAGCTCGATTATGGATATAAAGCTTCAAGAAAGCACCATTTCCCTGTTCAAAATGGCTTTTATCCATAAGTACAATAACTGTATGCAACCTATGAAGTGCCCTCTATTCCGACGGTAATAACTCAAAGATCTGATAGCCTCTACTAATATTACCGTTGAAGGATTATAGCTACTGATCACATTTTCGAAGAAGTCAACCACTGCTATCTCAATATATCCCAAAACCTTTGGAAAGATCACCAGTCCGTATATGGTCAAGGTAAATATATCTAACCCCCGTTCTTCATTGGCATGTTGCATCAGAAACTCATGAAAGAACTTTCAAGGTAGACAAACCTGTTCTTGTTTCTTCTTTGTATGAGAATCCATAATTTTCTTGTCTATCCCCATGAGTTGAGCCAGACCTTTACGAAATCCTGACTTGTATTTTTTGACATATATCTTGTCAAGAGCCTTAAGGTATAAACCCAACAAGATCGAATATTCTTCGATGGTGAGAGTCATATCAGCTTCATTAAAGATAAAACACTTGTATGTAGGATCCCGAAATTGTGTTGTAGCTCTGATTAGTTGATCATCAACAACTACTGCTAGAAGGTGTGCTATATGCCTGTATCTTTAGCAAAATTGCTCTTGTCTTAACAGACTTATCTTTTTCCATATATCAATTAAATCCTCTAGATTGTTCTGTTTGAGGAGGATAGATGTTTCTTGAGACAAAGTAGAATCATATTCGATTGGCAAGCAATCTCCTATCTTCAGTTGAATCTTTTCTGACTGGGCCCTTACTTCATTGGGTGTCCCACAAGGTGCTAATACGGATGAAAAACAAACTAGTCATTCAATGGAGTCCATGAAAAATTTTGTTGAAGAGCATTTTTCAAGCAAATGTTCTTTATGCAACTTTATGATATGCGTATGAACCAATGCAAAAGAATAAGAAAAAGGTTAGTATACCTAGAAAAAGAATAAATAAATAACTAAGTAAATTTAAACATCACACAGAGTAAAATGAATGAATCCTATGCTTTTGGTCAATTTTAAAAAGGAAGAGTGATGGCTCTATCTATAGGTTAGGCACACGTAAGGTTCACTATATACGGTTTTAAGGTCAAAGTCTAAAGGTTCCCAAATTGCTCCTTACATCCTTGTCCATCACAGACTAATAAGGCACCCTAATCCTCACCCATTACAAGCTATAAGCAGAAAAGGTTCAATTTGAGTGGGAGTATTTTGCTAGCCACTGCGGAGACATTAGACCTCACGAAAGCAATAGGTACTTTACTCCCTCCTAGAGGGATGGAGCTCGGGTGTAGAGCTCATGTTATGCACATGCATATGAATGACATAATTAACAAGGTAAATAAACATGAATGAATAATAACACATATATACAAAAAGGTCCAATTTTATTAGGCTTTTGGATAACACAAATTATTTGCTGGCCTGACTCTCGGAGTCCTTAGTGGAGTCGCCAAGCTGTCATAACGTCTAGATCCGGAGATCTGTCGCTAGACATTGACTTGAAGGAGTCGCCACCAATCTTTTTTATCTAGGTGTGATTGGCCACCTAAGGAATCTGTCTTTTCAGGGAACACCTAAGTTTAAGGGTTCCTAAAAGAATAGGTTCAGGTCTACTAACCAGAACAAGGTTCGAGAGTTCGGTTATGTGTGAGGAAGGTTATAGCACCCTCACAATGGCCATCAAAAGATGGTACCAGCTTAATTTTGTGTTATCCAATGAGCTTTAAAATTTTACCAAGTAATTAATTATTAGAAATTATTCTCAACTGACTCTAATACTTTTAGCAGAAAATTAAAAAAATTCCCTCACCTAAGGAGTATGCAAGAAAACTACTGTTTCGCTTGCAGAGGCTCCGTCGTTGGATTATTTAACATTAAAGAAAATTAAAAAGAAAAAAATGATTGTTTTTGTGTAGAGAAAATTGATACTTTCAATTTTTCTCCAAAAATATTCTTTTGAAATTTTAATTTCGAGAAAAATTGATACTTTTAACTTTTCCTCAAAAATTCATTTTTGAAAACTTATTTTTAAGGAAAATTGTTACTTTCAACTTTTCTCCAAAAAATATTTTTTTGTGGAAAGCTTATTTTCAAGGAAAATTGATACTTTCAACTTTTTCTCAAAAATATTTTTTGAAAACTTTAATTTCGAGAAAAATTGATACTTTTAACTTTTCCTCAAAAATTTTTTTTTTGAAAATTTATTTTTAAGGAAAATTGATACTTTCAACTTTTTCCTAAAAATATTTCTTTTTGAAATTCTTAATTTCGAGGAAAATTGATACTTTCAACTTTTCTCTAAAAATATTTTTTTTGAAATCGTTAATTTCGAGGAAAATTGATACTTTCAACTTTTCCTCAAAAAAACCTTTTTGAAGATTTATTCTTAAGAAAAATTGATACTTTCAACTTTTCCCTAAAAATATTTCTTTGGAATTTTTAATTTTGAGAAAAATTGATACTTTCAACTTTTCCTCAAAAAAAACCTTTTTTTGAAAATTTATTCTTAAGAAAAATTGATACTTTCAACTTTTCCTCAAAAATGTTTTTTTGTTTTTTTTTTAATTTTATTTAAAGAAAATGAAATAAATAAGAATAAAATAAATAAATAAATAAAAAATAAATAAATAATAGAAAAAATATTAAACAACCCTAATATAATAATAATAATAAATAAATAAAATAAAATAAAATAATAAAAATAATAAAATGAAAACGAAAAAAAAAAGAAAAAAAAAACCTGGAGCGGCTCGGCTTGAGGCTCGACTCGAGAAAGAAAAATGGCTCGGAGCAGCAGCTCAGAGGTGTCGGCTCGGCTCGGCTAACGGCTCCGAGGGGCGAGTCACGTGCGGGTCGAAAAACGGATCGACGCTCGGGACAGGTCGGATCTCGACAAAACGTGCAGATCCTCTGGGTTACTTAACGCAGAAACGACGTCGTTTTGAAAGGGTATATAAGGCTGATTCCTTCATTTTTTCAGCAGAACCCTTCTTCTCCTCTCTCTCTTCCCTTCTTTCTTCTCTCCATTCTCTCTAAAAAATCGAAAAACTCCGGTTGAATGACATCAGATTTTAGAAATTTCATCGAAATCTGAGTTTTTCATCAGAAGTTCACCGACAAGTTGGTCGATTTCTGGAAATTCTCATAAAAAATTGGGCAGCTGGTCGAAAACTTCAAACTTGGCTGAAATTGTCACCGAAAAATTCACTAGAATTTGAAAATTTTCTAGAAATTTCCAGAAAAAAAATTCGCAGAAAAATCTCTAAAAATTTTCCCTGATTTCTAAAGCTGTTCTAAACGCACCAGAACCTTTCTAGCCTTTAAATCTTTTCTGTGTCTCCTTTTCTCTCAACCAGTACTCTTTTTCCCTCTGTTTTCTGTGTGTTTTTCCTTCTGTTCCAGTACCTATTTATAAGGATTGATAAAAAAAGTTTCTGATCAATCCTTATTCCTTTTTGGACGGGGATTCAATCTTTGAATCCAATCTGGATTCTAATTGAATCCCCATTCACGATAGGATTCTTTAAAAAAAATTCAATCTCAGCCCAAAAAAAAAAAGAAAAGAAAAAGAAAATCAGATAAATAAAATAAAAAAATATTAATAGATAATTAGAAAAAAAATAATAAGAAAATAAAAAATATTACAAGATAAATAAAAAAATAATAATAACAGATAAATCATAATATATAAATGAATAAATAATAATAAATATATAACTAGATAAATAAAATACATATATAAATATTAACAGAAAAGAAAGAAAAAAAAAGAAAAAAAAATAATAAAGATATACATATATTAATACATAGTAATAATAAATAAATAAATAATAAATACATAAGATACAAAGAAAAAAATATAAAATAAAATAAAAATAATAAAAAAATATAAAATACAAAATAAAAGCAAAATTGGGCTTACCCATTTGGACCAGGCCCAATTGATCCAGGCTTGGATCAAATTGGGTGTTTACAACACCCATTTTGGTTTTTTTGTCATCTTATCGAATGCATATATTACCCTAAATTGAAAAGAAAAAATTACTTAATACATACATAAAATTACTTATGAAGAAATAGAAGATATATAATATAATAAAGTGTAATACCTCTTTATAAAAGTTTGAATATCGGGGTTAGACATCGTCGTTGTATTAACTGAATTAAGTAAGTATCGCGTTAAGGATTTGATGTTAATCACAATAAGCACCCAATGACGATTGTAAAATAATAACAATGACATACTTAGATTACGCATCAAATAAGATTTGAGTAAGGTTGGAATATAACTTATTGTGCATTATACGAGAGCAAATAATAATTAACCAGTCTTTTCATGCATTCAATCACATGATTAGCATTATAAGCGACTGTGCCATTTTGCTCACTAATGAAGTGCAGGTCAACGAATCTAATATTGTTGGTCAACTATCTCCCATTGAGCTCTCTATATAGGAAGTTGCACGATAATAATCAACAATGCTAATTAATATTACACCATAATATAGATTAATACATATTGAATATGCATATTTGTATTTATAAGCTAACCTTATTTGAGGAATAATATCAACAGCTGATAATTCATTCAGTTCACAAAAAGAATACAATCTTTTTTGCTATTTTTTCGGTTGCTTAATTTGCAAATGATTCATCATTCTGTAGATGTCTTTGTTTCCAGACATCCCATTTAAAAATTTCGGTGTGAGAGCTCGCTAATTTCTATTAATTTACAACAATATAAGAATCAGAATATATGAAATAAATGTTCATAAATATTTATTAATGAGTATAAAATAAGTGTGCAAATACATACAAGCTCATACTTCACATTCGTATATCCTTTTCTCGCTGTCCGATGGTGATATTATTGTTTGGCTCGAATGGTCTGTTAGTTTTCTTTGATTTTTTACAAAAGAAAGAAATTACGTCAATCATATATGAAGATCAAAGGATATATTGCATAAAAACTTATAAACAATTTTTTTGGTAATGGGTTTGCTTACTGAAAAATCTTCTGAAGGTCGATATCGAACAAAATTTGTCCACTCTTCAACACTTATTACATCTGCATATGACGCAGGTGGAACAGCCAATACATCACCTTGATTAGCTAATGATAAAATATATTGTATTGTTAATCTGTTTTTAAAGTCTCTAAATGCTTTCCTAATAGATTGCAACACAATTTTTTTACAGTTAATTAGAACATTGAACTGTACCTAAGTAATTTAACACAATTAGTATGAACACATTGAATTTCAATTAAATGATCATTTAACAAATTTTACAAAATAGTTGAATAAACATACCATAACTGATTGCCATATATCATCATTTAGATCATCAAGAACTCGTTGTCAATTATTGTATGTAATTGAAATCTTACTACGGATGATAGCTCTAATATGAGTAGCCAACTTGGTAGCTTTTTCAGACACAGGCTGCCCACTTTGATTGAAATCAATGTGAATTTTTGTGTCACTTACTTTAATTTATTTATTTGGGCCCATTCCTTTTCTTTTTTTTGGCCTGCAGGTGTGTCTTGTGTATGTTCAATAGAACGAGAATGATGTTGTTTGAAGTCCATAATACTTGCGATTTTGATCATAATTATACGAATTACACAAAATGATAGTCTAAATTTAACGCTGTATATAATTAAATACAACCAATACCAAACCACATACAAAAACACATTTAGCAAACCAATTAGCAATGTGCTCAGACACACCCTTCAACAAACCATTCAGAAACATCATTTAGCAAATGATTCAGCAAATGATTCAGCATACCAATATCATGCAATACCATTCAGCAAAATAATATCACACAATAAGGTTCAGGAAATCACAATATTTAAAGAAAACTACATAGAAATAGCATACATGCAATGAAAAGTGCTTGGATGACTATGCATATCGTGAAATTAATAAAAATATTTATGCATATGTAAATAGTAAGGAACCAAAAAAAATAACTTTATCGAATAATATAAATAATACAATAAACAAAAAAAATAAAGACATACCAATAAACAGAGAGATGCGCGCTGTTGATTTGTTAAAGGTCAATGAAGACGATAGGGATAAAGAAACCAAAAGTCTAATAGAAATGTGTTTATGGATTTGGTTTAGTTGATTAATGTAGCTTTTAATCATTATCTATACTAATAGTTTGTGATTTCGATGTTCAAGATAGTGGAATGACTATAAAAATTATTATTGAAAGCATTTTTTTTACTAAAAGACGCCTTTAGTAATCCACAAATTAATTTTCAAAGAAAATTATCAAAGGTATTTTTTCTCAAAAAATGCCTTTGACAATGCTGAACCAAAATTATTAAAGGTGTTTTAAGTAGAAAATCGCCTTCACTGATATTCCCGTGATAAGAATGGAGGAAATTATTGAAGGCATATTATGTAAAAAAATGTCTTCAATAAATTCCTTGAAAAGATTATAACAAATTAGTGAAGTCATTTTTTTGGAATAAATGCCTTCACTAACCGTGTTAAAATTTGAGTACTGAAATATTGAATGTGTTTTTCACTAGAAGACACCTTTAATAATCTTAAAACTTTTTAAAAGAAAATTATTGAAGTTGTTTGTTCTAAAAAAATGCATTTAATAATTATGTACAAAATTTAAAAAGAATTATTGAAGGTGTTTTTTTAGAATAAACGCTTCACTAATCGTCTTAAGTTTGAGTAGTAGAATATTGAAGGCATTTTTCATTGGAAGACGCCTTTAATAATCCTAAAATTTTTTAAAATGAAATTATTAAAAAAGTTTGTTCTAAAAAAATACTTCAATAATTATGTACATAAATTAAATGGAATCAATGAAAGTGTTTTTCTAAAATAAACACCTTCACTAACCATCTTAAAATTTGAGTAGTGGAATATTAAAGGTGTTTTTCACTGAAAGATGTCTTTAATAATCTTAAAAATTTTTTAAAAAAATTATTGAAGGCGTTTGTTCCAAAAATATGCCTTTAATAATTATGTACAAAATTTAAAAAGAATTATTGAAGGTATTTTTTTTGGAATAAATGCCTTCACTACCTGTCTTAAATTTTGAGTACTGGTATACTGAAGGTGTTTTTAAGTAGAAGACGCATTTAATAATCCCAAAAATTTTTAAAATGAAATTATTGAAGGCATTTGTTTTCAAAAAATGCCTTCAATAATTATGTACATAACTTAAAAGGAATTAGTAAATTTTTTCTTCTAAAATAAACACCTTTACTAACTGTCTTAAAATTTGAATAGTGGAATATTAAAAGCGTTTTATATTATAAGATGCCTTCAGTAAATTTCTTCAGAAAATAAAATGAATTAGTCAAGGTATTTTTCTAAAATAAACACCTTTACTAACCGTCTTAAAATTTGAATAGTGGAACATTGAAGGCGTTTTGCACTAGAAGATGCCTTCAATAAATTTTTTCAAAAAATAAAACGAATTAGTCAAGGTATTTTTCTAGAATAAACGCCATCAATACCCTTTAAAATTTTAGTAGTGTAATATTATAGGCATTTTATACAAAAGATGCCTTTCCTAAATAAGTTTTAAAAGAAAATTATTGAAGGCATTTTTGGTAAAAAACTGCCTTCACTAATATTCACAAATAAAAATGAGAGAATTATTGAAGGCGTATTATATAAAAAAAAACCTTCAATAAATACACTATAAAAATTAGATAAAATTAGTGAATGCGTTTTTGGGGCATAAACGCCTTTAATAATTTCAAACAATTCTATTACGACTCTATTGAAGGCTCTTATAATATATTCAAAAAATATTTAAGAGGAAATTACTGAAGGCATTTTTTTTAGTAAACGCCTTCAATTATCTAGTCCAATAAAATTGTCCCCAAACTTAACGCATCCAATCACGAACTTCAAGTTTCACTGTTATTATTTTACTATTTCTTTTTTCAGACTAACTACAATTTATTTTTCCTTTCTTTCAGCTTTTAGCATTTGAGCATTGTCTTTTAGAAACCTTATTTTAACTATTCATTAGTTATTTACTTTAGCCTTTACTTTATTTGACTATTCATTCAACTTTTACAATTTGTGATTTTCTTTTTGGTTTAAACAATTTTCTCTAAAACCCACCTTCCTCATATGCCCATTTGTAATCCATCATCCACTTCCCTTTCTCTTTCATTTTTTTTTTTTGGGTTTTCTTTATACCTGTTTTACCTTATTTCAACCTCAACTACAAATTCTTTTAGGTACTATCTATGCTAGCAGTAGAGATTTAACATTCATAATATCAGATAGCTAATAAAATACTTCACAATAAGGAGTTCTTATTTTCTGTAAGTACTAATCTTATTATTATCTTTTGTTTAAAACATAATAAACTTAAGTATTTTACATGTTCATTTTCGTATAAATTATTTATATACATTTGGTCTAATAATGTAGCAAGTACTAAATGGATAAGAGTTAGATAAAAAGTCAAGATTAAGTTAAGAGTATAGAGATGTGGTGAAAATTTTTCTTAATTTTGCATTTAAGAATACAAGTGAAAATAATATGATATTATGCCCATGTGTGAAGTGAGCTAATATCGATCAGCAAATGCGTTAAGTTGTTTTTGAACATTTAGTTTGTATTGGATTTCTCTTGGGATATGTTAATTGGTATTTTCATGGAGAGTCTGTACTGTCAAGGTCTTCCATTAGAGTTTCTTCAACTTTGAGGGCTCTTTGACACTAACATGATCTTTTTATAGCAGATGACATTGAAAGCATGTTGTGAAATACTTTTAACATTTATAACCAACATTTTTGTAATCTTTCTCCCCAAAATGATAGATTTAATCTGTCTAATGTTGAAATGAATGAATTTGGTGAACCTGAGATAAGTGTACGTGACCAATAACCTAGAAGACAAGCATTAAAGTTTTATAGGTTGCTTAAAGATATAAACGAATAACTTTATGAGGGATCGAAGCATTCAAGGTTATATTTTTATGTTCGTCTTTTTCACTTGAAATGCTTATGTGGATGGATAGAAAACTTTTTGACTTTTATTTGAGAGTTTATGAAAAATAAATTTTTTTTGGTAAAAATCCCTGAATTTTGTAAGGAATCAAAGAAGATGATCAATGATTTAGGTCTTGGATATGAGAAAATTCATAGTTGTCTCAATGATTGCATGTTGTATTGGGGTGATAAAAAAATAAAAAATCTTGTCATTTGTGTGGTATTTCTCGTTGGGTGGACAAAAACCCCAATGAAAGGTTGAATAAGGATGGTGATGAAGTTTGTGTAAAAAAAAAGCCTATTAAGGTTTTATGCTATTTTTCATTAATACCAAGACTTTAATGACTCTTTATGTCTTTCAAAATTATAGATTCAATGAGGTGGCATCATAAGAAGTGGACGGATGATGGATCATTGAGGCATCTTACAGATTTTTTTCCATGGAAATCATTTCATTCTAGGTTTTTAGACTTTACATCTGATCCTCAAAATGTTATGATTGGACTAGCATCTAATGGATTTAACCCATTCAAAATGATGAGTACTTCTTATAGTGCTTGGTCAGTTGTATTGATTCCTTACAATTTGCCACTATGGATTGTTATGAAGCAACAATCATTTATATTGTCTATGATAATTCTCGGGTAATGATATAGACATCATTAAAGAGTCAAAGCAATTATGGGAAGGAGTTGAGACCTATAATGTATAAAAAAAAAAGAACTTCAATATGCATGCTACTTTATTATAGACTATCAATGATTTTCTTACTTATGCGAATTTATTTGGTTGGAGTACAAAAGGTCATTATGCTTATCTATGTTGTGCTGCACAGACATAATCAAAGTGCTTACCTAATGGTAGAAAGTTCTGTTATATGGGATATCATTGATTGTTAGTTGATAATCATCAATTTAGATTCCAAAAACTTCTTTTTGATGGAATTGAAAAGTTGAAAAGATCACCTTTACCCATTAGTGGGTCTAATATTTTGTCAAAGTTAAAAGATATCAATTTCACTTATGAAAAAATGAATCAATCAAGAAAAAAAATGAAGGACATCTTTAAAGGTGTTTGGCTTCATATTATGCAAGTTGGTGATATTGATACTAAAATTGGTGATCTTGATGTTTAAAGTGATGAAGAGGACGATGAAAAAGATGACCTCAGTGAGTCTGAGTTATGAAAAAAATTATCTTTTTTGAATTACCTTATTGGGAATATAATTTTTACACCATAACCTTGATTTGATACACATAGAGAAGAATGTTTACGAAAAGTTTATCGAGATAATTCTCAATGTGAATAGAAGATCAAAGGATGACTTAAAGAGTTGGCTTAACCTAGATGATATGGGGATTCACCTTGACTTTCATCCGAAGTTGCTTCCTAATGGCAAATATCGATTGCCTGCTGATTGTTTTGGGTTTTTTTGAAGTTGAAAAAGATGTGTTTTGCAAGGTTTTGAAAAATGTCAAAGTTTTAGATGGCTATGTGTTAAATATATCGAGATGTGTGAATCTAAAAGCGTGAAAACTTTCTTCATTGAAGTCACATTATTATCATATTTTGATGCAAGACTTATTTCCAATTGCTTTACGTTCATCAATGTCAAAGCAAGTCACTTTTACGGTAACTAAACTGAGTAATATATTTAAATCTCTATGTGGGAAATGCATGAATGTGAAAGAGCTTGACAAATTATAAGATCGAGCTGCGATTACTTTATGCCATTTAGAAAAGATTTTCCTTCCAAACTTCTTCACTATTATGATGTATTTGGTTATCCACTTTTCATAGTCATGTTTTTCACAGCTAAAAATTGTGCATCTATTTCTCCTTCATGATAAGGGAAAAAGGCCAATAGAGAAGACAAAACAATTGGATCCACATTATCTACGTTATCTTTAAAGTATTTCGATTTTTAGATTTTCTTTTTGATTCTTAGATTTAGATGAATGTAGGACTGTGATGTTGTTTGAATTAATAACTGTCACTCTAGAAGAGAAATGAAGTTTGAATTCCAAAAATTGAGGCTTCTGATAAAGAAGAAAAATTTAGAGAAGAAAAATTTAAGAGAATTTAAAAGATATAAAGAAAATGAAATTTCTAAAAGAATGTCGTATGTATTATTTTACAGCCCCACAGTCCTTATATAGCTTGTGGAATCCTTTATAAAAGCTCAACCGTTAGCTTGTAATATCCTATAACCAACACTTTATTTATCCATAGCAGAATATAACAAATTAGTTAACTGTCTTACTAATTGACGACCAACTAATTTATCTAACTTAGCTCTTACTTTGGCCTGTAACAATACCCTCCCAAGTAGTATAAGGTCTCCGATAGCATAAATTATCCTTGTCCTTAAGGATTGAAGGAAGAAAATTTGAGCTGTAACATGAATAAGGTCTCCCAAGTAGCATTTTCAGGAAAAGAGTTGCCCCATTGAACCAGCACTTCTGTTACAGCTTGCCCTTTTGCTCTTAGTCATCCTACGATCTAAAATTGCCACTGGCTCTTTAGCAAGCACTCCCTCAAAACATTGCCTACATGTTTTTTAAATTACGAAACATGAAACACAGGGTGAATCTTAACCTCAGCTGGCAAGTCCAATTTGTAAGCAATGTCATTGACCTTTTCCACCACCTTATAAGGCCCAAAATACCTAACTGCTAACTTGGGACAAAAGCGAGCAACAATTGACCACTGCCTATAGGGTTGAAATTTGACATAAGCCTAGTCATGAATTTCCAACTAATCTATCAGGCCTATGCCTAGTAACTTGTTGTTGCATCCAATTTCGGGCTCTATCCAAATGAAATTTCAAAAGTTTGATAGTGGCTTCCCTGGCTTGTAAACTTCTGTCTACCACCTCAACTTTGGAATCACCAAGCAAATAGGATCTATGTGTTGGAGATGGCTGCCTATAAACCACTTCATAAGGAATGTGCTGAATAGATAAGTGGAAACTAGTGTTATACCATCATTTTTCTAAAAAAATCCACCTGGACCACTGTTTAGTGGACTTCTTTATCATGCATGGTAAGTAGGTTTCCAAACACCTATTGACCACCTCCGTTTGACCATCAGTTTGAGGATGATAAGTAGTGGACAATTGCAACTCAACACCAAGTAACTTGAACAGCTCCTTCCAAAATAAACTAGTGAAAATTTTATCTTAATCTAATACGATTGAATCTGGCACACCATGGAGCTTATACACATTGTCTAGATATGCTTGGGCAACAGTAGGTGTAGTAAAAGGATGAGCTACAGTATAAAGTAAGTGTAGAGACCGGTTTTGTCCGGGTCTACTGTTTTATTTTTTTTATAATAATAATATTTAATAAAACAAACAAAAAAATAAAACGAAAATAAGACAGAAGTCAAGGGGTTGGTACGGTGCCGAACTGTCCCGACCAACTCCCTGTCAGCCACCCAACCAACTCCCCGACCAACCCAACCAACCCCCTGACCAGCTCTCTCAGCCTATTTACAGCCACCCTATAACCACCTAGATTCTCCTAAATCGAAACCCTTTAAAATCTCCAACCATCTTCCTCATTGGGAGATTGGTCAGCTTTCAAACAAAAAGAACAAAAACCCATTTTTCTAACACACAGCTACCCCTCAAAAAACACAAACAGATTTAGCAAAAAAAAAAGGCACAGAAATGCAAAAAAAAAAAACAAAAACAAAAACCAAAAAATAACACAGTCCTCGCCTATGGTGAGGAACCTCAGCACCGAGCCACCTGCAAAAGCCAAGAAATCATCAGTTTCGTCGAAAAAAAAAGAGAGAAGAAAAACCAAAAACTTCAAAATTTGATCTACGCGAATCAAGGTCGTTTTTGGTGAAAAGGAGGTCAGATCCGTGCTCAGGGGGTCGAGAAGATTTCGTGAGAGAATTTTGGGGTTTTTTCGACACCGAAGACGACGGTCGGCGATCGGCGAACTGTGACGGCATCGACGGCCAGTCGGCGTGCGACTGAAGAAGAAGAGAGAAGCAAAAAAAAAAAGGGGTTATTTTTTTTTTTTAAGACCGAAAATATGACGAAAAAAATATTTTTGACTTTTATATAAATTATCAATAGCCAAAACGACGTCGTTTCAATAAAACCCAAAACGACGCCGTTTTAACCAAAGAAAGATTCGCGCGTTGACCCAAACTCGACCTGAGATCCACGCAACCCGACCCAACGACCCGTTCCAGCCAGCCTTGAACTGGTTCATACGAACCGCTAGTGGACCAGATTGAACCAGTCAGATCGTCCGGACCGTCGATCCGACCGTCGAATCGGTCGGATCGCCCGAACCACCAATCCAACCATCGAACCGGTCAGACCTCCCAGACCAGCGTTGATCGGACCGTTGACCGGTCCGGTTCAAGTAAAAAAAAATTTTTTTTTTGAATTTTCTAATTTTTTATTATTATTATTTTTTGTTATTTTAAATATATTTTTATATTTATGCATGATAAATTTATAAATTTGTTAGAATAAATGTTTAATCATTTTAATAATAATAAAATTAAGAACAAATAATAATAAAAAATATATTAAAATTCTTTAAAAAAAAATAATAATCTTCCTTGTCTAGATGTTTGAGGGAATAAAAATATTTTTCTAAAACAATAATTCCGCCTAGATGTTGGAGAATTATTTTTAATTATTTTTCATAAATAAACATAAGAAATTTTTAATTAATCTTCAAAAATTATTAAAATCGAACTTGCTTAAAAAATCCACCTAGATGTTGGAGATTTTTAGAGATGTTCGTATTTTCTTAAAAAACAAAACCTTAAGCACTATTTCTTAATCCTAGGATTCTAAAACCCCTAAAAATCCAAAATCCATTAAATCCAAAACCCCCCGAAATCCAAAATCCTTAAAATCCAAAGTCCTAAAAAAAATCTTAAGGACACGTGTAAAAATTTTATTTGAAGCAATTTGTTCCCGAATGCTACCTAGATGATGGGGTATTTAAAAAATTTTACTTCGTGAAGTCTTTTCACACGATTTATTAATTCGTATTAATAATAAGATTAATAAATAAAAAGTATAATAAAATTGGGATCTTAAATATAAACAGTCGCACCTAAGCTCTGCCTAGATGTTGGAGAGTCGGGGTGATCTCATTATATTTAAGAATCCAACTTTTAAATTGCATTTCATTTTACATGACATTCATTAGCATGATATACGTTAGTATGTTGTCATCAATAATTGATTGCATTACTCTCTCTTTAATTTACTGATAAAATATTTTTTAATAAAAAAGAATAATACTAAAAAAAAAAATCTTTTTGTGATATTATAAAATAAAAAAATAACATTCCGAGAGAAATAATTTTTGGTACACTGCCTAGATGTTGGAGAGTCACTAACAATTATTTCCTATAAAGATTGTTATTTTATTTTAATGATTATTGTGTTAAATCTTAAGTGAAAAAAGTTATTTTAAATTCTGCCTAGACGATGGAGAATTTTAAGATAATTCTTTAACTTAAAGATTTTCTCAATATTTCTAAATAAATATTTTAGCAAATTTTTTTTTAGTGAAGGGAATTAGTGTTAAATTTCAAATTAAAACAATTTTTATCCGACACCGAAAATAGCGCATAGTTGAATGGTACCAATTTATGGGCGTTGTGGGGGTGCTAATCCTTCCCCAAGCGTAACCGACTCCTGGACCCAACCTGATTTTTCGTAGACCAAAATATATCTTTTTGATAAACTTTAAACCCGTTTTTATAGTTTTATTAAAAAGATAAACTTTTGAGTGACCAATCACACTCTAATAAAGATTGGTGACGACTTTCTCTTTTTTAAAACAAAAACTCATTTTTACGTCTGGCGGTCCTAAAACCGTTACGACAGTAAGCATACTTACTGAGTCGATCAACCACCTCCATAATCACGTTTTTTCCAAATGATTTAGGAAGACCTTCAATAGAATCCATAGAAATAGCAGACCAAATTCTATTAGAAATAGGCAGTGGCTGTAGCAATCTGGTATAAGAACTATTATATAGTTGTTCGGCTAACAAATAGAACATTCCCTGACAAATTGCCGAACTACCTTTTTCATGCCTTTTTAGTACACAAAACTAGAAATTCTCCTCATTGTAACTGTTACTCCAAAATGGCCTCTCTCTGCCGAGCTGTGTAAATATTTCAATGAGTCTATCCTCAACCCAAAATCATTTCCCACCATTAACTTGCCCTTCCTTCTTAACTGACATACTTGCCTTGAATACTTTGGAAAGAGATTAGGAGTGTTCTTGATTTTATGTAACAAATGAATAAGGTCAAAATCCTTATGCCATGAGTCATAAATTCTAGACAGTAAATCTGTGCTCAACAAAGACAGAGCATAAAGGTTGGCAGTAAGAAATCGGGATAAAACATCAGCAGCCCTATTGGAAAAACCTTTCCTGAAAATTAACTCACAGTCAAATCCCATTATCTTCATCACCCACTGTTGCTGAGTAGGAGTATTGGTTTCTGATCCAATAGAAACTTAAGGCTCTCATGATCTGTTTTAATTTAAAAATGTCTCCTAATCAAATAGGCATTTCAATTTTTAACATCTACTAGTATGGCTAACATCTCTTTTTCATACAGCGACAATGTGAGATGTTTAAGGGAAAAGGCCTTGCTAAAATAAGTAATAGGTCTTCTTTGCTGACTTAAATAGCCCCAATACCTACAACTAGATGCATTAGATTCAAACACAAAGGTAGAGTTAAAATCTGGCAAAGATAATATAGGAACGGATATCAAGCCCTGCTTTAATTTCCCAAACGCCACTTGAGCTAATTCTTGCTAATGAAAATTATTCTTCTTCAAAAGATTAGTGAGAAGTTTTGCAATCTGACCATAAGCCCTTATGAACATAGCTAGTTAATCCCAAAATGCTCCTTAACTCTTTAGTGTTTTGAGGAACTGGCGATTGCAAGACACATTCAATTCAATCTTTAAGTACCAAAAATTGCACTTAGATAACTTAACATACAATCAGTGTAAAAGCAACATTTCGAACACTTGTTGCAAATGATCCACCCAATTGGAAGAATAAACCAAGATATCATCAAAAAATACCAAGACGAGTCTCCTAAGAAATGGCTAAAATATGTTGTTCATGAGACTCTGAAAAGTGGAAGGGGCATATGTTAATCCAAAAGGCATCACTAAGAACTCATTATGTCCTTGGTATGTCCTAAAAGCTGTCTTATGAATGTCTGCAAGATCCATCCTTATCTGGTGATAATCAAACCTAAGATCCAACTTTGAAAACCAACAAACCTTAGCCAACTCATCCAGTAGCTCCTCTACCAAGAGAATAGGAAATTTATCCTTTAGAGTCATTTTGTTGAGTTGTCTATAATCCACACAGAGGCACCATAACCCATTTTCCTTCTTAACCAACACGATAAGTGAGGCAAAAAAACTAGCACTATATCGTATAATACCGGCCTTTTTTATTTCAGCCACCATCTTTTCTATTTCATTTTTCTAAACCATGGGATACCTATAAGGTTTGAGCTTGATCGGTTGAGTCTTATTTTAAAGAGGAATCCTATGATCCTAGGGTCTAGATGGTAGTTACTCGGTGGTAGTTTCAAACACTTTTGAATACAAACTTAATAAGTTCTTTAGGTCCTAAGGCATAATGGAAACTTTACCCTCCTACAATGAACCCTCCTGATTATGTACCAAATTAAGACCAGTAAGCAACATTAGTCCACCAGTCTTCCTCTGCTTAGTAAGTTTGGCTCCCTATTTCCTACCAAATAACTGTACTTGAGTTGTTTGCAACCTTTGTAGAGTAACCCAACTATTGTCCATCGTAAACTGCATAGTAAGTAGGACAAAATCCCACACAATTAGCCTTAGAGATTGTGGCCTTTCTACCCTTAAGACTGGATCATAATCCCTTAGGGACAGCACTAAAAAGTCTGCCTGCTATACCAACCCTTGTGTTTCCCATAACAACTCTCTACAAATGTCTCTAGTCACAATTTGGTTGCCATTGGCTATCATTATAACAATACCTCTTATTGTTGAGGTACTGTAACCCAACTTCTTTGAAAAATCCAACTTACAAGTGCTACCAGAGTCAACATAACTACTACTTGGTTCTTTATCTTTCTCTATATTCTCATAGTCTGGTGTCCCTCGGCACTGACTAATGCATGTAAAGAAATAACATTCCTAATCGGTTCCTCCTCATCCACATACCCTAATTCCTTCGGGTTTTTAATGTAGTCACATAATTTTTCTACCTCCAAAGAACTGTTTTTGGCATCCTCAGTTAGTATTTGATATAATTAGGATTGCGCACATTTGTGTCCTGCAATGTACTTGGCTCTACACCACATACAAGGACTCTTTCTCCTTCCCTCATCTCTTTCATTTTTGTTAGGTATTTGATTATTGGTTTTAACCATGGTTTATTCAAGTTTTGTGTTTATAGGCTTATATGTATTGAGTGTAGTAACATTCTTGGCAAGTTGGTTATATATGGGAAAGGAAGATTTAGGTGTTGGTAAGAGAGGTGGTAATGTGGATCGGTTTAAAGAAAGGTTTGTACTTGCCAAAGGAGGTGCTATAAATGGTTTTTGTAGGGTATGAATGACTTTTTGGGAACTTCATAGATGAAAGATTCCATTTGTTTAGCCAAACTTGGAATACTTTGTCGAAACCTTCTGCATTTGAGTTGCCATCTTCTCTTTTTCCATATCTCCAAGCCTAGCAGTCTATCACATGTCAGAAGCGCTAATGGTAATCTAGTCCCCCATCTTAACCCCTTTCAATGAACCATTGATCTTGTTCATCACTTGCGCAAATAGTTGGCTCATCTCCAATCCCACTGCATCCAATTTTTCTTGAAACTCATTTCTGATCTTGTTCTTTCATATCTCTCCTGTAGCTATCAACTTACCATCCATTTTCACAATTTCCTTTTGAAGATGTCCAGTCTCTCTTTGCAACCTCATAATAGTACCATCTGCCATTGTCATGATCTTTAGCTTTGATGCCAATGATGCTGCTTGAATCAGTAACTGTCATTCTAGAAGAGAATTGAAGTCTGACTTCTAAAAATTGAGGTTTTTAGTAAAGAAGAAGAATTTAGAGAAGTAGAATTTGAGAGAATTTACAAGATAGGAAGTAAATGAAATTTCTAGGAGAATGTCGTATGTATAATTTCACAGCCCCATAATCCTTATATAGCCTGTGGAATCCTTTACAAGAGCTCAACTGTTAGCTCGTAATACCCTATAACTGACACTTTATTGACCCATTACAGAATATGATAGAATTTGTCAACTAATTCTCTTACTAACTGACTAGTAACTAATTTATCTAACTCAGCTCTTGGTTTGGCCCATAACAGACTGCTAGTTGCCTTTTTTAATTTTTGGGTTTTTAGTGGATTTTTTTTTTTACTTTGGTTTCAACTAGAATAACTTTTCCTCTTAAATGATTTTATCTCTTTCCCTAAATTATCAAATTTTCCTTTTTTTTTTTTTTTTAAGCATAAAAGCTAAATTCATTCGTGGTGTAATAAATTTGGGTTATACAAAAAGGAGGGAAGCTCATATGACCACAGGCTCATTTCCCCACACTGAATAGAAACCTTGGCAAGATTATGTGCTAAATCATTGACCTTCCTATTAATATCTTTGAAATAGCACTTTTGAAAACCAGTAGCTAGCTCCTTGATGTCTTGTATCAATCGTCATCCAGCAAAGAAAGACTCAGTTTGATCAACAATTTCCTATATAACTATTAAAGAGTCACTTTCCACAAGTATTTTCTCCACCCCTTGATCTGGAGCCACCTGTAACTCTACCTGATTGCATTCACTTTTATCATTAAAGGACAGCTTATTTTGGCCTTCGTAGCCCCTGCGAAGAAGATGATATTTTTATTTGCATCCTGAAGCACCGCTCCCCAGGCTACTTCATATAGAAGCAACAAATTTAGCATCAACATTTAGTTTGAGCACATCTTATTCTAGGGGATGCCAGTAAATCTACAGGGTGCTTGAGTTACTAGCTTTCTACCATCCCATCATCTCTCTTGCCAGTCGTCTTGCCTGCCCCATCAAGTTCGTATTAGTCAAGCATTTTCCTTGATGAACACACGAGTTTCTGCCCATCCATAACAAACAGATGCACAGCATGTAGGTCTTTATAGAATCTATCCTTGTTGCACTGCTGAAAACTTGCATCCAAAAATCTTCAGGAGAGTTATTATCAGGTATGGAGTTAATTTTCATGTCTAGCTCTTCCTATACCTTGCTGCTAAGACAACATTTAACAAAAATATGATACCATGATTCTCCTATCCTGCCTCATACTAAACATTTGTTTTCCAGATGCAAACCTCCTCTACTTAGTTGACTATTTGTTGGTAAATAGTCATGTATAAGACATAAGCAGATTTTCACCTATGGAAACACTTTGGCTATCCATATGATTTTCTAGATTGGATGCCATTGATCTTGGTTTGGACACCTTCTTCCTAGCACCCTCATTGCTTGAAAATATGTTGATTTTACAATAAAGTTCCCAAGCAGTGTGTCATTCGAGATGAAAGTATCTCAAGTGCTATGTTTGCTCAATGGTATACTTACTATTCTTTCCACATCTTCGAAAGAGAACATCTCATCTATGATCCCAATCCTCCAATTTGGTGACCCTTGATCAGTTAAGAGAGCTACCTTCATTGGTGTAGGCTGACGTTCCTTGGGAGCTTCAACTTTATAGTGTGGTAGTTTGTTCACCCATCTGTCTTGCCAAATATCCACTCTCGACCTATCACCAATCCTCCATCTCGTACCATTTAGCAATATATCCCTGCCAACCAACAAACTAGTTCACAAATATGAAGGAGCCGTGCCTTTTTTGGTCATGTGGGTTTGCAGCCCTTCCTCCCATATTTTCATTTCTTTTTTTTTTCTCTTTTATTTTTTTTCCTATTCAAGCTTTCTTTGTTTTTTTTTCTTTTTTTTTTTTTAATTTGATCATGATTGATCTAGAATCAACCAATTTGATGCTTTCTCTAACAATTTTTTTTAATGCTTTCCTAAAATTTGCGATGAGAATTAAGAGAAAAAAAAAAAGAAAAAGAATGACAACAACATCTAATTCGGTATTTTGGTGATCAAATTGACTAAGTGTTACAATGCATGTGTTGTTATAATTATATGGAAAATTATAACAATCAAAATGAAGCAATGGAAAGTCTATCGTAGGGAAAATCATATTTAATTTAAAATTATATCTTTTGGTTTCCCCCCCTTTTTTACTTGCAATTTTTTCTTTAGAATCCATGTCTCAATCATTTATTGAATACTATAATGATATAAATTAGCATTAAGAGTAATGAGTACATTAAAGTTGGATTCTCTTCATAGAAGAGATACATGCATCTCACATAAAGTAGAGAAAAAAAAAACTTTATATGCTAAGAGGAATAGGCTAACAAAGAAAAAAAGATAAAATTGGATCACTGTTATTTGATTTGATAACTATGTGTGTTGAGAAATTATTCCAACTTTTTATCAATGTGTTATCTCCAAAAACCAATTCTACCAAAAAAAAAAAAAGCATTATCAAGCATTAATTAGATATTTGGATGTATGCATAAAATTATTTTTGTGGCTTCACCATATGTTTAAAACAAGCAACCGGTTACCTTTTTATTTTTATGTTTTTTGTTCTTATTTAATGGAAAACAATTTTTTTTTAATTTTTTCGATATAGAATTTATATGTTTTTCCCTTTCCATCGTAAATTGATATTAAATAAATGCTGAAAATTGGTAAATAAATTATAACTTTGCTAAGTTTGAATATATTGTATATCTATGCCAAAAAAAATAATAATAAAGTGTATGTACAGAGAACATTTTCAGCAATTAATATTTTTAAGATTCGTTTACATAGTTAAATTAAAAATCAATAATTGAATGATGACTTAATTGTATACATTGAAAAAGATATGTTCAAAAATATAACAAATCTATTATGCAACGTTTTCAAAATATAAAATCACGTTAAAGTAAAATTGCGAAATTTTTAACAATTATGGTTAGATTTGAAAATTTATCATTATTATTATTATTATTATTATTATTATTATAATTAATATATTTAAACTAAGCTCTCCTTAAATAAAAATAAATTTTTTTGCACGCCACTGATTCAAAGTATAGAGTAAGACTGATTTGCACGAAAAACATAATTAAAAGGTAACATAATGAAGTTGTGAATTTAATAATTGTATCTTATTTTTAAGATTTCTTCAGCCACGGTTGGTGAGAAGAGAAGAGAGCCTATCTAGTTTGTCTCTTTAATATGGGTTTTTCATTCTCTCTTATATGGATTTACTATAAATTAAAAAATATATGATCTAACCGTAGGGAAAGGCTTATATGAAAATTTTTAGGTGAAATTTGTGAAAATTTCAATTAAAAATGATTAAATAAAATTTAAAATCAAAAATCAAAATCAATAGATTAAAAATTCATGTTACATATATCTAGTGTATAAAATTTTTAAAAAAATTTAATAAATTTAGATATATATATATTTAGGTAAAATTTTTAATAAAAAAAAATATTGACAGAATTTTTATCGTTAAATAAATTTAATCAAATTTGAAATATGAATAATATTTTTAATAATTTTATGTATTATTAATTTTCATATTTAACTCTATCAATTTATTGACCTAAATTTATCTATTAAATCGTCTTTGAAAAATAACTTTACAAGTCTGCGGTTGAAAGAAGATAAATAGGCATTTTTAATGTGTTTTTCATGCGGGTAACAGTAGCACTGCAAGATGTGGTAGGGCTTAGGAACTGCCAAATTAATAAACGAGAGAGAGAGCGAGAGAGTTGAGAGAGAGAGTGGTGAATAATGGACTTCTGTCTTAGCTCAATGATAAACGTGAAGAAATAACAGTGGTCCAAACTCCTGCATTGAAACAATGAAATGCATCATTTGAAAGTCTTAATTACTTACACATGGATAGTGATAAGCGTGCATTATATTCAGGCTTCAAGCAAGTGAGACCTTTATAAATTGGAGTAGCAAACCAAGCAATCAGTACCCAAAGCAACAAATGCTGAGCCATGCAGATCATAGCAGCTGCTGTTTTACTACTCTTCTTTGTCTTCTCAACAAAATCATGTTTCCTTGGTGTAGCCAACGCGGCAAACGAGTCTGTGCTTTAACATTTTATAATTTTTAATGTTAGAAAGCCAAAAAAATTTATGAAAACTAATCTTAAAATATTTATGTGTTAAAAAAATAATTTTTAACATATTTATGTGTTAAAAAAATATACATAACTTTGAAACACAAAAAAATAGATAAAAAAAATGAAACGCAACGAGTATTAATTATTAATTATGTGAAAGAGTGAGTAGTATATAAAAGAAATAAGAAGATATGCATCTGATCAATCATTACAAATTTTTGAACCATTAAAAACAAAAATTTTCAACGATTTAATTTTTTTCAATGCATTCAATAATTAATATTTAGGAATCACTTAATTACATATTTTCAATGAAAAAATGTTAAGAGTGACAATTAGCAAAACTTATATTCAATCAATTTTATTTAAGAAAAATTATATATAATTACATTAATTTTTTATTGTTTCCTTTAACTAATTTTCCTTTCATTTTTTTTTTTTTTTTACTTTGCTAATAAAAAATACATAAAAAACCATAACTCTCGTTATAAAAGATTCAATAAAAATCCACTAAATATTTAATTTTCACCAACACACGATACAATAAAAATACGGTATTTAATTTGTGAATGTTGAATTTATTCAATTTTTGGAACAGTACTTTAATTAAACACTTTGTTAAAGTCTCTATTAAATGTGAAAATTAAATTTTGTTTTTAAAATATATATTATTTTTCACAATATCATATTTTTTTTTTCTATTTATGTTTAGATTCTCACATTTAATACATTATGTTTCATAAAAGGCCTTAATACATTTGAATAGATTGAACCTCAATAAAATATTAATATGGTTATGTTTAAATTAAATTGAAATAAACCTCGTTAATTAAATCTAATATACTTAAAAGTTACTTAATTCAAAGATAGGCATTTTGAGAGACTTTTAATTCAACGTATGGAAAGCTAGAAATGTTTTTTTAATCTAATAATAGTTTGGTATTTGAAATTTTTTTTAAAATTACAATTAAAAATAAAAGTTGCAAATATAATCATAATTACGTCTCAGCTATCCTTACAATGAAAGTTAAATACATGGCTTAGTAAGATAACATTTGTGTTTGGAATAAATTTGAGAAGAAATTAACTTCATGTCTTTAGGTATTGGCTTATTATGAAAATTAATTACATGGCATAGCACGATAACATGTGTGTTTGGAATAAATTTTAGGAGAAGAAGGTACTTTAAGTATTTTAATTTAAAGTTAGGAATTGATCCTAGAGTATTTTATGTGTAAATATGTAAAGTTATTTTTGGTAAAGTTTAATTTAATATTGAGTTTATTTATTTAATTTTGAATTTTAATTCATAAGTTTATAGTTGAATTATATACATATATGCATGTATTTCGATTTTATAAAAATGGCTTCGCAAAATGAAATAAAATTTTTTTTTATATTTATTTTTTTTATATTGAAATTAATTTTTAACAATAATAAAAAAATTTATAATGTTACATGCAATACAAAGACAAATAAATTTTATAAATTGCCTTGCTCATTTAAAAAATTATATTTAAAATTTATGCCCCAAACCCAAGCGTTAGACAAATTAAGCAAAAATAAAATACATTCAAGTGCCTAAAGATTTATGCCTAAATTAAACCCAAAGTGGGCGAGCCCATAGGCCTGGATAGGTAGCCCAACCATCTCTGTTAGAAGTAAAGTTAACATATTCCCTTTAATTTTGTATTAATAGAAACAAAGGCTACATTGATTTTAAATTATGAAGTGTTAAAAAAAATTATAGAAAGGGCTATTTTTATTTGGAAGATGACTTTTTTATAAAACTTTTTTGTTAACATTGTTTGTTTCAATTATTTTTTATATTTGGTTATGCACAAAGTATAGAATATTATGTGTTTTACCGGAATTTGTTTTTCCATCTAAAACAAAGTTGTTTAAATTATAGTTTTATGTGAAATTACAAAATGAAAATTATGAAGTTAATTTCCCCTTAGTATAAATCCTAAAGTCGTACTTGAAACCATCAAATAACTGAAAAAAATTCAAATAAAATTACCTATAATTCATGATAATGGGACAACTCAAACCTCAAAGGTTTTGAATGCTTCTCTTTGTAATTATTTTAGTCAAATAATGAAGGAAAGTAAAAGATTACATTTTATGAGGATAATTATATCAGTATAAGTTTTACACTCTTTTTTATTCTTAAATCAAATAGTTAAAATTAAAAATATTATTTTAATCTAAATTAGTCATGAATTTAATTTTGTCCAAAAATTTTAAAAAATATATAAAACTTACACTAATGTAAGTGAATTTGTACTCATTTTTTATATTCTCAACTTTTTCACTCACTAAATATTAAAAAATACATTTTATTTTCCTACATTTATTTAAAAAGAAAAGAAAAGAAAAACACAAATACAAACACATGCCACGCAACACACTATAACTTAAGGGTATATATAGGAGGAATTAAGTTATACTGATATAAATCTAATTAGTTTACATCTTTTTATAATTTTATGTGCAATTAATAGTTGAAACTTTATTATATCAAACAATTAGTTAGACTTTTTTAATTGACTAGAAATTTGATATACATGATCTACATTAATAAAACATGAATCCAATGACCGAAGAAAACAAATATAAAATGTATAAAATATCATGAAAGAGTGTAGAACTAAAGAGTAGGAATTCACTTACCTTAGTGTAAGTCCCATATTTTTTTTACTTTAGATCAAAATTAAATCTAAAACTAATTAGAATCAAAAGAATAATTTTAATTTTAGTAATTTAGATCAAGGATAAAAAAAGAAAGTATAAGACTTACATTAGTATAAGTAGATCCCTCTTTAAAACTAAATGGCTTAATACCCAAATATGCCGTTAACATTTGGAACAAAATGGATATAAACCCTCAACTTTTTATTGCAAACAAATCAATCCATTATGTTTTTTTTAGATTAACCAAAAATTTTCAAATTTAAGTAATTATGTATGATTCCCTTAAAAGAAACTAACTTGACAGTTGGCATACATGGCAAATGATATATAAAATAGTGTCCATATAGATTGTTGACATGGCATTCTGACCTAAAAATGTAAAAATTGTACTTAAAGTAAAAAAACAGCTCTTCCTACACATTATCTTCTTATATAAATCTCTAAAAAGAAATAAAAAAAGGAAAAAAATAAAAAATTGGAAATAAAAGGGAAAATTTTGGAATAAGGAAAGTTAGCTCTTTGTGGTTTGTTTAACTGTTCGTGTACAACATCTCTAAAGATAAATAAAAGAGGGAAAAAAACCAAAAATAAGAAATAAAAATGAGGAAAATCTAAAATCAAGGATATTCATTTCATTAGCATTCGTATATAACATCTTTTAACAAAAAGCCATGAATGTGAAATAAGCCTAAAACTAAGCCATATATAGCATAACATAAAGCCATGAACCAACAATACAAAAAGACAAGCAACTAGCTATTTGGAGCCAAATAACAAATTTAATAAAAAAATTCATGTTTTCACAAAAGTAACAAAAACAAAAAAAGATTCAACAAAAGCATTAATATATTCTTTTTCCTCTTGTTAGCATGTGGCCTTCCACTTATAATATATTTTTTTGCTTTCTTTTCCTTCTGCCTTTCACATGTGTTAAAGCAACACATTTTTGTGCAATCTTCACTGACATATAATTAACAATACATCTAAAAATATGTGAAGCTAAAATAAATTACTAAAATCAAGATATTTCCTTTAAGTAACCAGCCACAAACCAACAAACTAAGATTCCAATGAATTAACACTAGAATTTGAAGTTAAACCAATGTACAAACCATATGCCTAAAATAAATAATTTCAAACTTCTATCTTAAAACTAGTTTGGGCTTTAATTTGACACCTTTTACACAAGGATAATCAAAGTCAACAGACAATCAAAACTCTACTATAGGTGTAGACACCCCATTTTATCCAGGGTTTTCATTGATGGAAAGCTTGATACAAGCTCAATTGTAGAATTTTATTTATTTTAAACTTTATATTGTGTTTATCATATTTAGTTATTTATGTTATTTATTTTTAATATTTTGTGGTTTAGTTCTAGTCTAATTTCACCATTATCTAGTTAATTTTTTTTTTAAGGCTGAACTTAATGAGAGGAAATGAGTGGCAATGATAGGGTTGGAGTGGGATTCATTTTGTGGAAGATAAATTTTGGTTTTCTTTGATAATGCAAACAGAATCACAAATGATTTAAAATTCTCCTAAGTTTAGTCCTATAAATCAACAGAAGAATAAATAGAAGAGGACACGAGCAAATGATTAGAGAACAAACACAGAGAAAATATGCCTAATTTCTAGCGTAATTCCTAGAAAACTCATTCCCAGCAACCCATTATATCAGCCTTTCCAAGCAGTGGGCATAAACCAAAACCCAAAAACTTCAACCATCAACTCCTGTTCAAGTCAGTTCTACTACTACCCCAAATCCTCACCAAACAGTCGCCCATAGCCACAACCACTATCGACCAGAAAGCCCAAACACCAGACACCAAACCTAACCTCAAAACCCTACCGTGCCAAAAACAATAAACCCAATTGTCAGCCATATACAAAGGAGTAGCCACAAACTAGAAGAATAGAGCAATACAACCCATACTCAACAAAAACCACCACACCAGCAATCACAGAGTAATATGACTCATATTCAACATATAGGCCACAAGATAAAAGTTTTGTCTTAACAATGGCAGTGTCGGTGGCAACCTAGTGGAGAGGACTTATGGGAGATCAAAAATAGTAAAAGTGTAGAACGAAGGAAGCAGAACAACATACCTAAAGATCGACAAGATCAGACGATGAAAAAAGGTGATTGGATGTTAGAAGGGTCGTGACTTTGGTCGTAAATCTGAGATACTGGGTGTTGATCTGTGAAGATTCGTGTTCGAAACTGGAAAGAAAAGACAGTGGGCATCTTTTAGATAAACTTTGGCAGATGGTCGGAGGTAGCTGACGGTGACGTGTGGTGAAGATAGTGGCAGAGTCTCATTGGAGTCTGGTGAGGGCTATCTATTCGGCTCTAAAAAGAAGTTGGGGAACAAAAGCTTAAGGAAAAAAAATGAAGAATGATTGAAAAATAAAAAAAAAGTTTTTTTTTACACTAAGCAAAACGACTTCGTATTGGAGGATTGAGAAACCAGATCCTTAGAATCCAAGCACTGCTCTACGGGTGGCTTGATCCAACTGCGATCGGACCCATGCTGACTTGACCCAGAACATTCCACCTGAACTATTGTGGAGCCGAGCTGCCAAGCCACTAAGTCGCACCTTAGAGCTCTTTTGTGTTTGAAGTCGGGTCACGTCGAATCCTTTGAGCTTAGCCGTTCATTTTTTTTGTATTTTATTTATTTATTTATTTGTTTGTTTTTTATGTGTTATTTATTTTAAGGAGTATTTTTTACATATTTTACTTTAATAAAAATAAAATAAAATAATAAAAAATTTTAAAAATATATTTTTAGGGAAAAGTTGAAAATATTAATATTCTTTGAAAATAAAATTTCTAAAATAAAAATTTTCAAAAAGTATTTTGAGGAAAAGTTGAAAAGATCAATTTTCCTTGAAATTAAAATTTCAGGAAAAAAATATTTTTGAGGAAAAGTTGAAAGTACAAATTTTTCTTAAAAATAAAAATTATCAAGAAAAACATTTTTAAAGAAAAGTTGAAAGTATCAATTTTCCTTGTATAAAAGCAATGAGTTTTTCTTATAAAACAAAAAGAAAATGATTTATATCAAAAGTCGAATAATTATTCTTTTTTTTTTTTCTTTGAAAAATTTTTAAATATTAAATAATCTGATGATTGAGCCTCTGCAAGTGAAATAATAATTTTCTTGCATACTTTTGAAGTAAGAAAATTTTCTTAATTTTTTGCCAAAAGCATTGGAGTTAATTAAGAATAATTTTCAATAATTAATTACTTGGTAAATTTTTTTAGGCTTATCGAATAACACGAAATTAAATTGGTACCATCTTTCGATGGCCGTTGTAAGGGTGCTATAACTTTCCTAACTTGTAATCGAACTTTTGAACCCTGTTCTAATTAATAGATTAGGGACCCTTAAACCTAGGTGTTCCTTGAAAGGATAGATTCCTTAGGTGGCCAATCACACCTAAATAAAAAAAGATTGGTGGCGACTCCTAAGTCAATGTCTAGCGATAGATCCCCATATCTAAACGTTGTGACAATAGGAAAAGAGTAATTAGCAACAACTTTCACCCGTCTTAAACTAGCAATAACATTTTCTTTACAAAAAGCATGTTTTCCTCTTCTTTTTATTAATTTAGTTGGTCCCAAACCCTTACCATTTTGCCTTTCTATGCCTTTTTCTCTTGTTGAACCACTTGAGTTTTGTGGAACCTAAGAAAAGTAATAACAAACAAACTATAGCAATAGCTAGAGAAGAATTAATTTAGGCAAATGAAAAATTAAAAAGTATTAAATAAAAAAGTTACAAAGCTTGATTTTATAACTGAGTTACTTCTTTGAAGGTAGCTAGTTTTGTTGCTTCTTTTTTGTTTGCAAAGTTGGCAAGTCATGATCATTCCTTTTCTAGACGATTTGTTTATTTTTGGCTCATCATGCTCTATATTACTATTCTTTTTTAGCCCACCTAACATTCTTCTTATCAAAGGAGGTTGCATTGCTTCTAACTCCCTGTTTGGCTATTCATTTTCACCAATGATAAGCTATAAAGTGTGCTAATAAATCAATAAATATATTTCCTTTAAATAGTACTCATGGATGTATTCTTCAGGCTTATTGCCATCATAAAAAATAGTACAAATAGCATGACAACATGGGATAATAATTAGATCCCATGATTTGTAGGCACATGTTTTTCTAGCAAGATTGACTATGAATTGCTTCCTAACGTACTTAACTTCATATCCATTACCATAATTCAAAACAACTTGCCACTAAGTTGTTTCTCCCAAATTCTTAATCAAATTTTCTATTACCAGTGAACTATGACTCCATATCTATTTTGCCACAAACTTTTTTTTTTTACTTATCCTTATCGTCATGGCCACTCTAATCTTTTTGAGCATGGTGATGATGGGCTTATGTCTAGCTTTGACCAGAGTACTATTAAATATCTTGCATAAGCTGTTATGTCTAACATCACACTTGACATCAGTTTTAAATAAAGCCTTACACCAATACCTTGAGGGATATTTCAATCAACACTAATTTGTTGATCTAAAGTTATTTCTTTTATGCAACAACTCTAACATATATTTAAATTATCTGTCAGTTGTTGCATTTGTCATATCCAAAAATGTTGCTTCATTATTTTGATCTAGTGGCTCTTGCTTTTGTTTATATGTATATGTCTAACACACCTCCCATACTCAACATTGGAAAACATATCCTTTATTACATTTATAAATCCCTACAAAACAATGAAGATAACATAATTAGTGAAAAGTAATTATATTAATAAACTTTAAATATAAATCCAATTAAAAAAACTCAGAAGAACTATACCTTTTATTAATCACTATAATAGCCTAAGATGCCCTATTAGATATGTCGAAATCAACTTTGAGAAGATCTAAAAACCACATCCATGAATCTAAATTATCATTCTTTACCATAGCCTAAACAACATGGTATATTTGATTGTTTACAGCTTTACCTACAGTAGTTAATATCTCTTATTTTACTAAATCCTTAAGAAAACAACCATTTAAAGCTATCATTTCCCTACACCCTGTTTTGAATATTTTCTTAAGGGCAACAAAACAAAAATAAATTCTCTGAAAATATGGTGGAAAAGTAGGAATAGTCCTTTTTTGTCTTTATCACAATAATGCTACCAGGATTTTAGTTAAAGCACTCATCAACATAAGCTCTCAGTTTAGAAACTCTTTGGTAAAGGTATCTTGTATACTAACCAATATCATCAGCTTTGCCTTTTTAACTTTGTCAATAGACATAAAAAATTTCAATTCTATCTTAATATGATCTTGCAACTTAATATGCTTCAAATATGATTTTTTCCTTATCTTATCCTCAAATATTCTAAAGAACCATTTTGCACTCACTAATTGTAACTTGTACTTACAATAACATCTGTGCATATTCTATTGCACAAAATCTTTACTTAGAAACATTTCAACCTACCCTCATAGCTAATAAGCAGTTAAAATGGGCATGTAATAGCACACAAATCTCTTACTTTCTAGACTCATTCTTAATGAACCAAACATTTCTTTTAGTGTAAACAAAATAATCCATCATGGCTTCTCTAAACTGAATGTTATCTTTAAACAACAAACCTAATTCAAGATCAGGGATAAGAGACATAGCATCATAAAAAGGAAAACTAATTTTCCTCGACAATGTTTCAACTTTCTCACCACCATTATTTTTCTTATATTCATAGCTAGACGACTTAGAACCTTTAAGATACTTTCTCGAAAATCTATTTATACTATGATCATTTTCAACATTGAAAGGTGAAGTTGACCTCTTTTGCTTTTTTTTTTCTTACTACTACATCTTGCCTCAATTGTTTGGTTATCATTACAAGGCTCGACCTCTTTGTCATTTTCTTCTCTCAATTCTCTTTACTACACCATTGCATAACATTCTTTATTGCTTCTCTAACTTCATCACCATCATTTGATAAATATGTTACATCATGTAATATGTCACTATTATCAGACCTGTCATCATCATGACCATCACTTTCGTCATCACTATCTTCAACATCAACATCACAACCACTATGCTTGCTAACATTGGCATCAACACCACCATTTTTTTTAACATTAGCATTATCACCATGATCCTTTGTAACATTAGCATCATTACTTCCAACCTTTCCAATACATAAAGCCTCAACACCACCATCTTTTCCCACATCTGAAGTTTCACCAGTTTTACTATTAGGCTCACGAACCCTTGCGACTACTATATTTGATTCAGGTCTAGGTAATAAAGAAGTATTAGCTATAAAAACAAGATCATCCACCTCATGTTCCCCATAAATTTCATAATCACCCCATTGTTAACATATAGTAATTAAATCAGTTACTGAATTATCATCGTTTAACAACTTTAATCCATTATTCATAACCTCATCAAGGGCTTAAAGATAATTTTACAAACATTTGCATTATTTTTTATCTTTATCATCTTAACCATGTAAAGATAGCAGACTTCATAGGATTACACTTAACATCATCAACCTCAAAAATATTATATCTTAGGTGAGGATCACGCATGAAAATTTACCTCCACATGATGCCAAAAAGAAAAAGTCAACATAAGTTAATAAGGTAAACTAAAGTAGAAAATAATAAAATAGTATAACTAATAATGCATGTGAAACTATTCAACAACATATGGCTTAATAAATGGGACAAGCAGCAACATATGGGACCAAACAATAGCATATGACTTAATAATCTAAATAACATAAAACCCAAACAACAAAATATGTGACTAGTCAACAATATATGCCTTATCAATCTAAACAAGCATAAAACCCAAGCAACAACATATGAGACCATTTAAACAAAACCCACCAATAATCAAACAAAAAGCAACAATCAAACAGAGCTGATGTAGCATATAAAAAATTTCTTGAATATAACAATAGACAAAACAAATGATTTTGCAACCTCAATTATTGTAAAAACTACAATTAGAATATAAGACCAAAAAATCTTTTACCTTTATCCAAGACCCCAAAAATTCCTTTCTTCCAAAAATTTTGATTCCATAAAACCCATTCTTTTAAACCCCTAAATCAACTGAACTCAATATTTAAAAATCCTAAATCAACTGAAACAATCTCTAGAACCTCTAAATTAACTGAACCTAGTCACTAAAACCCCTAAATCAACTAAACGTCCAATTAAATTAACAACCTAAAACTCAAATTAATTATTTTGTAAATTTATAAGAAAAATGAATAAAAAATTCCTTTACTACTAAAAAAGATAAAATAAAAGAAATAATATTTTTAAATAAAAATAAATAATAAAAAATCTTAACATAAACACTACAAGAAAATAAGCATTTGGTGGCAATTTTTATCGATGTTTCATTAATAAATGTGGTCTGCTTTTATGGTTTTACAAAGGTAGTGTTTGTTGTATAAATGCCATTAAATCTTCATATAATAGTGTTTATAACATAAAATACCACTAATCATTAAAATTTTTTCATGTTTATAAAGTAAAATGCCATTAAATAATTCTTGAATTTTATTAAATTGAAATATAATTTTTTGAAAACTTTCTCAAACTTGAAACACAGTGTTTTAGTATTATTTAGTGTCATTTGTTGTAGTAAATGCCTCTATTGATCAACATTTAGAGGCATTTGTTCACATAAATGCTATTAAATTATCCTTAATTTGAATGAAATCTTTAAACCCCCATTTTTAGCCAGAACACAAATTCTCTTTTCTTATATTTGTTGCCCAGAATTGAAATTGATTTTAATTTGATTTTTGGTTTGATTTTTCTTTTTTAGCTTTTCCTTTCCTTTTTTTTTCCTTTCAAATTTTCATTTAAAATTTCATTTGCTCAAATTGAAACCCATTCGAATCCAGCTTCTTTGGTAAACCACCATTAGTTTGTTGTTTAAAGTTGACCGATGACCTCAATTCCCACAACTAGTTTTTTTGATGGATTATCACGGCCTATTGTTTGAAGTTAAGCTATCTTTTTTTCATTTGCATGTTCAATGATAGGTAATTGCTGTCAAGAAATCCAAACGTGAGATTTGTAAAGCCTTTAACCTTTGCTATTGAATTGAGTTGCATTATCTAGTATTAAGTTTTTAACTGCTGCAAAATTTTCTCTAATTGTCTAAATGGTTCTGTTATTCTATAGGTTATAAAAAATTTTGAGATTAAGTTGATTGGTGCCATTTGCACTAAAGATCTTATTATTTTAAAGGTATCTTTTTTTTTTATTTTCCTTTAAAGTACTGTCTAAATTGCCTTGATTGTTTGCTCGATTATATTACAAGCTACACCAATGTATGCTTACCTTTTTGTTTGACATTTTTAGCAAACTTGAAGCTTGTAGATACACAACTAGACCATAGATTTTGGTTTAATATAATTTATATTGCACAAAGTAATCAAAATTATATGTAACCATCATTAATTGTTTACATAAATGTAAGTCGATCATAACTTGTGTATATATACAAGCTTATTGCTACTCATTAATTTAACATTTGGAATGGTATTTTGTCTCAAATGATTACTATGGTTGGATTATAATGATTATAATGTACCAAAATAAAACTTTTATGGCTATATATTGTGATTGGATTATTTCTAGAGATTTTCTTAATGGCTTTATATACATGAACTTTTATGAGTTGATATAAGGGGAATGTCATTTAAATTGCAATGAAATGTTATGTTGTGAGCTAAAGCTTTATGACAAGTTATGCTTACTTTAGAATAGGAAACGTTGTGTTGCAATTGCTAGAAAATCATTCATAGGTTAAGAAACTATGAAAGGTGCCTTTGATTCAAAGTATTTTTTCATAAGTGGTTATTGAATCTACATTTTATTTATCTATTAAAGACTTTCACATCTAACATAATATTAGTTTTCAAATCTTTATCTCACTTTTGTAATACTAATTTTTAACAATACTAACCATGTTTTCCTTTTTTTTTTTTTTGTCAGTTTTCAGTCTGAGATTAGGGTTAGCTCATGATTTACAATAGCAAAACTTCACTGAAGCAAAAA
This sequence comes from Durio zibethinus, assembly GCF_002303985.1. The sequence continues at coordinate 12,466,329 of NW_019168381.1, read as the reverse complement.
TATTACTTGGTAAGCTTTATGACTTGTATGTAGATTTGTAAATATTGTTTAAGCATGCTTTGAATCTTTGTTGAGCCTTTAAAATTTTGATGTACTGTAAACATTGAATTTTTTTTTTTTATAGAAATTACTCATGAAGTTTAGAAAATATGGATTTTAAGTTTACAAGTTAAAGAAAATATTTGAGTCTTTAAACTTTGAAAAAGTTAGATTGAGCTTGAACAAATTAACTCAAAACTCAAGAGATATTGTGATGAGGATAAGAATGATTTTAAAATGAAAATTAGTATTTGTTTTTTCATTAAAATATGCACCTAATTTTACATATTTTAGTTATATATTTATAACGTCAATAGTCTAATTATGTTAGAGTTTATTTTCATATAATTAATTATATAACTTTGGTATGATAACGTAACAAGTACTAAATGGATACGAGTTGGATGCAAAAATTAAGATTAAGAGTATCGAGAGGTAATGGAAAGTTTTTTAATTTTGCATTTGAGAATGCAAATAAAGAAAATATGATACTATGCTTATATTTAAGGTGTGCTAATGTCGATTGGTAAATATGTGAATTTTTTTTAAACATTTAATTTATGTTGGATTTCTTTTGGGATACATTGATTAGTATTTTCGTAGAGAGTCAGTATCTTCAAGGTCATCAACTCGAGTTTTTTCAACTTCAAGGGCTTTCCAAAACTAACATAATCCTATTAGACAATATAACATGAAAGACATGCTGTGGGAAGCTTTAAATATTCAAAACCAACATCTGTAAAATTCATCTCCCTAAAATGATGAGTTTCGTGAGTCAAATGTTGAAAGGAATGATTTTGGTGAACATGGGATAGGTTAGGTGACCAACAACCTAGTGGAGAAGCATCGAAGTTTTATAAGTTGCTAACTTTATGAATGATCTAAGCATTTAAAGTTGTCTTATTGTGTGCGCTTTTTTATTTGGAATGCTTATGTGAATGATAATTCTAATTTTTATAGAATTATTATGAACTTATTTGATTTAATTACAGCAATTACTTGATTAATTTTGCTTGATTCTTAGCAATTTAATTTAATTACCACCAAATTTTATTTAATTGTCCATCGTGTAGGTCACTTAAATGATTAAAGTGACTTAACATATGAGTGACCAAATTGGTTAAGAGTCCATGGCACATGAACACAAAAATTAATTGTTGCATATCACGGTTCTTTTTGTTGAATTGGTGCTATCACAATTGGTTGCTAACTTTGATGTGCTCCTCGCTTATGATGAAGATATTATTGGTGAATGATAGACAACTAAATAGTTGGTACATTCATGCAAGAAAGGAGAACAAGCCAGCTGCACATGCAACAAAAAATTTCTCTAAAGAAATGACGCCTCGATGCTAGCAGCTTCTCCAATTCTGCTGCTACTTCCTTCTTATTGATCACGGTTTGGAGATCTAAGGTTGGTGCTGAGTTGGCCAAAGATCAAAGCAATTGCTGGACATCTTTGCATGATCAAGGGATGACTTACAATGAGATAAATAAATGACAGCTGCTACGTTTAGGGAATATGGCCTGCACGGGGTGAGCTTGCTTGAGCTACTCCATCAAATTTTTGTTGTTCGCTTTTGCTAATAAAATGGAGGTAACGTGGCTGTATTGTAGCTCGAAAATTTCTTTCTTAAAAAGCTAATGGGTGCTGCACAAAGAAAAGAAGACAGCTGGAACATGAATAAAGAAGATTCCACGTGAAGTCTCACTAAATACTATATGCGTTGTGGTCACTGGTTGCAACCAGAAACTTTCTTCAATTAGGTGCACAATTGAGCTGAATATGAGCTGGCTGACTTGGCATTTAGCAGCATGATGATTGGCCAATGTTGTAGACTTGTGGATTATCACATGTTCAGCATTACAAGGGAAGGAAACGAGCTGAAAACGTGACTAGGTGTGCTGGAAATTAACGCCAAAGTTGTGCATATGCTGTCAGATGCATAGTTCCATTTTCAAGAGAGTTTGATAATTTTCAAGCATTAAAAAGGGGACAAAAAAGGGGAGCCGACCCAAGGACGCCATTTTTTCTGCTCTTTTCTTCCTCAAGACAGCAGAAGGTTTATCATCATCCCATCATATTTTTGCTTTGTATTTTGTTCCAATATTGTCTACTTTTATTTCCTCATCTAATATATATTTTTAGAGGGGAAAGGGGATGAAATAAAAACAGACAAAACAAGCTTGGAAGAGGGCCAAACCACACTGCTCGTTCTCCATTGCAATCACGGTTTGAGCCCTCCTTGGAACTTCATTCCTTATATTTTTGTTAGCTGCTTATGTTGTTTAATTTCATGTTCTTACTTTCTCTTTTGCATCTTATTTCATTTTTTTTATATATTTATTTAAGGTGTGATTGTTTATGTTTTCATGTGATATTTTTATTTGCATCTTTCCCAATTGTGATGTCAAAAACCTGCTGCCTATCTTCTTATGGTAGTCACGGTTTGGGGTTGTTTAATGGGTGTTTCTCCATTTATTGCTTGCTTTAAAAATTCCTTACCTTGTTCTTGAGTCTTTACTACATGTTAGCTAATATTAGATTTCATTTGGATAGCAAAAACAAATTAAAATTATGTAAGAATCTCAAGCTTCCAATGGCTATTTCCAGATTGTATTATTTGCAGCTTTTGTTTATTTTCCCTTGCTTTCCAAGGTTGTTTTAGCTAGATAAGGATGGTATTGGATGCTATTAGATTGAGACATCAACTATGAGGCTCCATATTACTTGAATCTAATTTTTTTCTATTTTTATTGCATTTATTTTCATCATGTGGACTTGCTGTATTTTAAATTCCGTTTTGATGTTCTAGTTGGTTTAAAATTACATGCTCTTTAGTTTATATTTGGTTGCTGTGTGGTTGTTTTAATCTAATATTCTTTTAAGTCCTAATGCTCAATTAACTTTTCATTTAATTTTCAAGTTTAATTGCTTTAAATTTCATGATGCTTAGCTCTTGTATATACATTAGTTTTTTGCTCATGTCCATTTTAGATTAAGTTTCCTTTTGTGCTCTCTAATTTTCTGGTAATTTAATTTTCATATGCAATTTATGTTTCAAGCATTTTAATTTTCTATGTTATTTCAATTTGTTGCAGTTTTAATATTTCATGTTATTTAAATTTATGCAATTTACTTTTCTTGTAATTTAATTTTAAGTGTTTAAATTTCATTCCTTTATTTACTTTTTATGCAATTTATTTTTTGTGCTCTTTAAATTTATTTAATTTAATATTTCATCCACTTTAATTATTTTCAATTTAAATTTAAATTAATATTTATTTAATTTTTTCAGCTCTTTAATTTTAATTAGATTTGAGTATATTTAAGCTGCCCATTTTAATACTTAACTCTACATACCATTGCAATCCTCGAGAGATGATATTTGGAGTTAATACTTTTACTTTATTACTTGTACCTGTATACTTGTGACATGTGCAACAGTGGATAAACTGAAAACTTTTTTACCTTATTATTAGAGTATGAAAAAAAATTTCTTTTTGCAAAAATCCCTGAATTGTGTGAGAATTCAAAGAATAAATGGCTATCTTTTATCACCATTCACAATTATAAAAATTTATGTCTTACCATCTCTTTTGAGCCTGATAAATTGTTTTTTCAAAATAAACCTTAACCAAGGATTACCTTTCATAGTGAGGGACAAAAAGGATGCATTTATGGGTTAAGTAAATAAATAAATAAGAATAATAAAATAAAAGGTAGGTAAAAAAGCTTTAGGTGCATGAATGTTTATATGGCATTTTTTACATCATTATTATTATTACTATTATTACTATTGTTATTAAACTTGCCATTATATAAATATTTTGGTTTACGTTTTTTAAATTGGCATGCTTATGTTATCTTTAATCATGTTTAAGATAAATAGATGATGATGATGATAATAATAATAATAATAATAATAATAATAATTTAATGAAAAGGAAAATAAATAAAAATATAAAAATCCATTTTTAGGGAAATATATATGGGTAGATAAAAAATAATAATAATTTTAAAGAAAAGAAAATATATGAAAACATAAAAAAATTTAAGTTTTAGGAAAATTACAAAATGCGAGCTTACTCCAAAAATTTACTTAGTTATTAGAGATTTTTAGAGAGGTTCATAAATTTATGAGATGAAACTTTCAAATTGAAACCCTAAATGAAACCCTGAAAGGCAACTCCAAATGAAACCCTTAAAAAAGCTCTAAATGAAACATGAAATCCTAGGTGAAACCCAAAATCCTAAATAAAACCCTAAACCTAAGTGAAACCCTGAAGCCCTAGCTGAAACCCTGAAGCCCTAGCTGAAACATTAAATAAAACCTTGAAACCCTAAATCTACCAATCATCATAACATTTAGAGATTTGTGTGAAAACTTTTCGTGAAGTAATTTGTTTCCGAATGCCATTTAGATGATAGGGTATTTAGGAAATTTTATTTCATTAACAATTTGCATATAATTTCGTATTTTAAGATAATAAAATTAAATAAAGAACAAAAATAAAAAAATGAGATTTTAAATATAAAAGGTCACACCCAAACTCTGCCTTGAAGTTGGAGAATAAAGGTAATATCTTTATATTTAAAAATCTGATTTCTAATAGTTGCATTTTATCATCATTTGCATATATCTCATTTTTAGATTAATGTTTACACTCATTATACATGTATATATATATATATATATATATATATGTTTATTTTAATTATTGATGTTTAATATTAATTATGTCATTCTTCATTTTTATTGCATAAAAACTTCTTTGAAAAATTTTTAATTTCAAAAGTAAATAAATAAAATAAATTTAAAATAATATTCTGAGGAATATAATTTTTAGTGTTCTACCTACATGTTGGAGAGTCACCAATAATAATTATTTTCAAAGAATATTATTTTTATTTTTTAGGAAATTTTATGGTAATCTTGATGAAAAAGGATTATCTTAGAATTCTAACTTTACGTTGAAGATTTTAAGCTATTCTTTAATTTAGAGATTTTCACAGCATTTCTAAATAAAAAATTTTAATTGATTTATTTCTTACGAATGAAGGGAATTATAACTAAATTTCATTTCAAAATCATTTTTGTCAAAATTATAATTGTGCATGATTAATTGGTACCAATTTATGGGCACTATGGGGGTATTAATTCTTCTTCATACGTAACCAACTCTTAAACCCCAATTCCTGTTTCATAAACTAAAATTATCTTTTTAATAAACTTTAAATCCATTTTATTAATTGTATTAAAAAGATAGAATTTTTGGGTGGCCAATCACACCTTAAAAAAGATTGGTGATGACTCTCCGTGTTTTTATAATTTTAAATGATTATGTCTAGTGATCGAGTCTTCAGACCGATATGTTATCAACTTGGCAACTCCACTGGAAACTTTTTGGGAGTCAAGCCAAAAATTTTAATCATGTGCTATCGAAAGTTTTGGATTTAATTGATTTTCATTGATATTTAATATAATTCCTTTAATTTTAATTTTTCAAAAAATATTAATAATAAATAAATAAATTGCATGTTAGTTATTATCTTGTTTTGATTTTGTTATTTGTAATTCATGTATGTTATTTTGAATAATATATTGCTTTGCACATTTTGTGTATTCATTTACATATATGAGCTCTAGACCCGAGCTCCATCCTTATTAGGAAGAAGTGAAGTAGCTACGTTCTCATGAAATGATAACCTCTATATTTGCTAGCGAAACACCTCCACTCAGATCGAACTCTTTTTGTTTATAACCTATAGTAGGTGAGGATTAGTGTGCCTTATTAGTATATAATAAACGATGATGTAAGGTTTGATCTAGGAACCTTTAGATGAATAAAGGTTAGGGTAGAGCCATGCCACTTTTTAGAAAATCACCTAAAGTTAGGACACTATATATATTCTATTATTTTGTTATATTATATGGTTGTTTTGTTGTTTTTATTATTTATTTGTTTGGATCATTGATTCATTTTTATTTGTATAATTTTTAATTTTGTTGCATACAGTATGTAGGCATTATATTTTAAAAGAAAGTATTTGTTTTAGGACAAAGATATGTAAATGAAGTTCTTACAAAGCCATCAGTAGTGTCAACCTCTTATAGAAATTATTTAGAAAGTTGAAAGCTATGCCAATCTCTTTTTGAGAAATTACCCAAAAGTAGGATGTGTGGGGTATTTTGATGCAATTTGTGTTTAAGGTAATAGTTTAAATAAACTTAGGATAAAAATGAGTCCAAATAAAAAAAATAAAATAAAAAAGGCAAAACAGAGATTTAGGATAGGAGTTTGTCATCTTTTTGGAATTCAATCATTGCATTCTACATTCATCGTTAAGGTGATTTGTATATTTTGGGTTGTTCCATTTTTGTAAATATATTTGCATCATTATCATACTTAGGCATTCATAGACATATTTTGTATAGCATACAAATTAGGAAATATGTCATTCATTAAGCACAAATAATAGCATAAACATTTTGGCTTAAACCTTTGAAATAAAATTTTATTTTAATGGCTATGACAAAATAACTGAAAATATGAAATATCAATTGGCAGCCCAAATTAATGCATTAGAATGCTATCAAAAGGTGTTTGGTCACGACATTCAAGAAATCAAAAAATAGCTCGCTGAGTTGATGAAAACGATTGACAGACATAAGAATTTATTTTGGTGCCTTTTTAATAGTCTTTACCAATTTCAACCCAAGTAAGTTTAATGAACTCATGGAGTCACAATCAAATGATTCTTGCTAGGCCCAGTACATTTCCTGAGCATGCTGAAGCACCTAGTGGTTTGAGCAATAATGAAGGTTTGGACAAGATCATGTGAGGTATGAGTGATTTGACCACCCAAGTTTTAGAGCTCTAAAATCTGATTTTTAGGACAAAGTTACCAGGTTCCATGCAACCTTCATTAATTGTTTCAAACTTGAACTTGCATTCAAATCATTCTCATGACTATTTTTAACCTCATTTCCAAGCATCTAGGATCAAGCCCTAAAACTTCATACAATCTTCAAAAAGTCCACATTTGAACCAAAATCTTCATCCTGTCGTTTTTTGATCGCTTATTCAGCCAATTTCTTAACTCTAAACCTTTGCACCACCACCAAATGGTTGGACTCCTAGCTAATTTATTTCCCATAAATTACCTTAGAAAAAGAAATAGTTAGATCCCATCCCTATTTTATATGGAAAACCATTTCTTTATCTATTTGAAAGACACATTGTCATCCCAGTGCCTTTAGTGCTTTTAAAGCCTTTATAACCAAAATAATTTTGACCCAAATATAAGATGTGAATCTCATGGTGGGAATACAGGGCACTCTATTGAAAATTATGAGGGTTTCAAAAAAAGTAAGATGCAATCACTTATAGATGCAAAATGGTTCAATTTAACGACAATAGAGAGTTAAAGATTTAGGAATAATGAGAAAAGATGGCATGATGATGAACATAGATAGGGTTTTTGTTTTCAAGTGATGGTTTGATTGGAAAAATGAAATGTTTTATGAATTTTTTCTATTTGAAAAATGTTTTTTTTTTGTGTCAATATGATGCATTTTTGAACTTAGATATGTGAATTATGGTTTGCTTATGATTCTTGCTTCTATTCTAATTTTTACACTTTTCACAAAAGAGCTTTATCGTTCGTGTATTCATTCATTCCATTTATGTATCCAATCAATAGAATGAAATTAATGTGTGCTCTACAAAGGAGGAATTTCTTTGAGAATAATTCTAGTGTTTTCTTATAAAGATTAGGAGAATATTGATTTAATAGGAGAGATAGAAGAGATTACTGAAGGATTTTTTTCTCAAGGAAATGATCAACTTGAAGAACTTAGCTTAGGACCTTTAAAGGGGAATCGTGGTATCTAGATTAACAGAGAAAGTACAGCCGCTTGGAAGAAAAGATTCAAGCTATTAAAGGTAAAGATCAATCTTATGATACAAACAAATCCTAGCTAGTCACAAATGTGGTTATTCTCCCCAAGTTCAAGGTTCTGACATTTGAGAACTATAATGGAATTGGATGTCTTCAGACACATTTGGCTCAATATTGTTACTAAATGGTTGGGTATGTTGGTGACAAAAAGTTGTTTATTCATTCATTTCAAGAAAGTTTGACTAAGGCAGTAGCCAATTGGAATTACAATTTAGAAAGCAACCAAATTTCTACTTGAAATGATTTATCTCAAGCATTTTTAAAGTGATACCAACACATGTTGGAGATGGCTTCAAACCGATTAACCTTGCAAAACATGAGAAAAAGCCCCAATGAGAGCTACAAAGAATATGCTAATAGATAAAAAAATATTGCATTGTAAATTTGACCACCTTTAACTAATAGGGAGCTAAATTTTCATTTTGTGGATACCCTTCTTTCTCCTTATTATGATAAGTTGATTGGTAATATGTCCTCAAAATTTATAGATTTACTATTTGTTATGGGCAGAATCAAAGATGGGATAAAAAAAGAGAAGAATTATGGATACCAATGTAGAAATTCATAATGAAAGGCAAGGGAATATTTTTGATGAATGTGTCTAAGAAATAATGGTTTAAAGGCAAAATAAGAGAAATCTCACCCTGATATAGGAATATTTAGTGAATGACTATTCCTACTGGTCATCGTGTTATTCCAGTCAATACCTCAGTTCGTAGTTTTCCTTAATCATTTCATCCATGTGCTCTAGTTTCCTTTGTCATAAATATTTACAGAAACAAAAGATCAACTCAAGCTATTCATGAAACCATAAGAGAAAGAGAGTCAAGGTTTATCATTCACTCACAATGTCTTATGTTGAGCAGCTTCTCCTTACTTATCAAGAATCAATATGATTTTTGGTTGTTCACTACATAACAGAAAGCCTCCTCGGCTGAAATGGTACGATCACCAATGCTAATTGTAAATTTTCCATGATGTCAAAGGCCAGTCCCCATAGAAAACTATACTACTTTAAAGATACAGTCCAGGCTTTTGATCGAGGTAAATCTCGTAAATTTAAAGAACTAGTCAGTGACGTTTTGAAGATTGATAGTGGCAAAAGTCGAGGGTTAATGATGCTAAAGGCTAAAACACCAAGTGGGGAACTTTTGTTCTACAATTTTGATGTCCAATCTCAAAATACATTGGCGAATGTGAATTTTTAGGTCAAGTCTATATGTTTGCATTGCATGAGTGGACATTGTGCATCATCGTGTTTTATGGATTTATATTATCATTTGAGGTAATTTTATTTCCTTTAAGTTTTGGATATTGTAGGTTTTCTTTGAAAGGAAATTAGTGGAAAAAGGTAAAATGTTAGACTTGAATAAAGTCCTATGTAGTTAAGTCCCAAGGTTATAAAAAGAGAAATGCCTTTTCAAAAAAAAGAGAAAAAAGTGAAAAAGTGAAAAAAAAATTTTGAGTTTCGAATGAGTTAGCAATCACTATTAGGAATTTCCTCAAATAC
>NW_019168381.1:12409883-12455814 GCF_002303985.1 Durio zibethinus | reverse complement strand
AAGGCATCAACTATCAGATTCTCTTATCGAGGTAAATGATCAAACTGGACATCTTTAAACTGTTTTATCAACTCTAAAATATACTTATGATATGGAACGAGTTTTGAATCTCTCGTCTTCCATTCTCTTTTCAATAGATATATAACTAAAGTTGAATCTCCAAACACTTTTAATGCTTTAACTTTTTTATCTATAGTAGCTTGTAAACCCATAACACATGCATCATATTCAATGACGTTATTTATATAATTGAAATTTAATCTTGCTGTTATAGGGTAGTATTATTTTTTTAGAGAAATTAGAATTAGTCTAATTCCATGTCCCGAGGCATTGGCAACTCAATCGAAATACATTTTTTAATATTTCTCTTCATGCTCCCCTTTCTCTAATAGGAAACAATCACCAAATTTTTATTGGAAAACTCCAATCTCATTGGTTTATATTCTTTAGCAGCATGATCTGTAAGAAATTCAGCTATAGTACTCCTTTTTATTACGTTTTGGCTTACATATATGATATCATATTTCAAAAGCATCACTTGCCACCTAGCAATTCTCCCAGACAAAGAAGGCTTCTTAAAGATGTATTTAATTATATCCAATTTTGCTATAAGCCAAGTGGTGTGATAAAATATGTATTGTCTGAGTTTTTTGGCAGCCCAAGCTAATTCATAACACATTTTCTCCAAAGAAGAATACTTTGACTCATATTTTGTGAATTTTTTACTCAGATAATAAATAGCTCACTCTTTTCGACCATATTCATCTTGCTGCCCCAGCATACATCTTATTGAATTTTCGTACACTATCAGGTATAAAATTAAGGGTTTTCTTGAAATAGGTGGCACCAACATTGGAAGATTTGACAAGTATTGCTTAATTTTATCAAAAGCCACTTGGCATTCTTTGTTCCATTCTCCAGGATTATTCTTACAGAGAAGCTTAAAAATAGGATTACATTTATAAGTAAGCTGAGATATGAACTGCAAAATGTAGTTCAATTTTTGAAAAAACCTTGAACTTCTTTTGGTGTACTCAGAGGTGACAAATTTTGAATGACCCATATTTTATCTGGATTGACTTCAATCTTTTTTTCACTGACCACAAAGCCTAGCAACTTCCCTGACTTTGCCCCGAAGGTGCACTTGGCTGGGTTCAACTTGAGTTGGATTTTTTTTAACCTCTCAAATAACTTTTTAAGGTTGATGACATGATCTTCATTTTCACTAGATTTTACAATCATATCATCCACATACATTATAATCTCTCTATGTATCATGTCACGAAAGAGCGTCACTAGAGCTCTTTGGTACATTGCCCTAACATTCTTTAACCCAAAGGCATGACTTTGTAGTAAAAAGTTCCTCATATGGTCATGAAAGTGGTTTTCTCCATATCATCTGCAGCTATTTTTATCTAATTATATCCTGAGAATCTATCCATAAAGGAGAACATTGAATGCTTAGCCATGTTATCTACTAGTGTGTCGATATAAGGTAAAAGAAAGTTATCCTTTGGGCTAGCTTTATGCAAGTCACGATAGTCTACATATATCCTAACATTTCCATATTTCTTAAGAACTGGTACTATATTGGCCACCCACACTGGATACTTAGCCACTTGCAAAAAACTTGCATCAAACTACTTTTTCACCTCTTCTTTGATCTTTAGTAGCATTTCAGGCTTCATTCACCTCAATTTTTGTTAGACTGGCTTACATTCTGATTTCAAAGGTAATCCATGCTCTTCTATCTTCGTACTCAACCCTGACATATCCTGGTAAGATCAAACAAACACATCTATAAATTCTTGAAGTAGATTTTCCAAACATTGCCTATCTTCTGACAAAAGTGAAGTGTCAATTCTGACCTCTTTTTTATTCTCCTCATCTCTTAGATTCACTAAGTCAGTTATCTCTCGATAAGGCTTAATTGGCTTACTTTCTTGCTCAATCAATCTCATTAGGTCTGGAGGTATAACATACTCTTCAAAATCATCTTCGTTGTCAAGTTTATCAGTGTTAATTAAATTCTCAAAATTAATCGCTTGATCGTTATGATAATTATCTTCTTGCTCATTTAAAGACCTGAAATTAAATGAAATGGGATATGTTGGCAAGATGTGTTTGGAAAATGTAAAAATGGCAATAATGAAGGCATAATAAAAAATGAATGAAAATACAGCCTTCCTAATCTTTATTAAAATAATAAAAGATAAATAGCCCAAATAAGAAAAGCCACCCCAAAACCTTGGGCAATAGCTATTAGGATGTACAATTACATTGCATTAGTCTCAAAAGTATAGGGCATCTCAGTGGTATTTCAACTATTCAGCTCATAATCTAGGAAATAAAGGCAGACCCTCCCCTTTTATTCAAGTTCTGTTTCATTTTCAATAGCATGGATGGTCAACTGGGCGAATGCCTTCTCCATACTTTCTTTTGCATTTGGGTACATGAATCTTTCAGGCTTGAAAGTCTCGTATAAGTGTGGGATGGTCATTAATCTTCTGTTTTACCCATTGGTCTTCTCTTGATCTCCCATTCTATTATTTCATAGCCTAGGCCTAACTTTTCACTGTTGTCTATTACCGTTGGAGGCTCTCTTATTCCCTGTAAGTTCTTACCCAGCCTTACTCCTGGATACCAACCCTTATTGATGACTTAGCCTATCACTATCTTTGAAAATGGTTGATTTTTAGGTCTTTCACCCACATAATTAACCAGCTCAAAAGATCAATAGGAACATTCAATCACTTTTTCAGTAGCTTTCACATATAGAGCATCAATGGTTGGGTCACTAGCATGTTGTCTTCTCTAAACACTACCATTAACTTGCCTTCCATATTGAACTTAATTTTTTGGTGCAGAGTAAAAGGAACAGCCCCTGCCATATGAATCCATGACCTTTCTAGCAAACAACTATAAGATGGAGAGATATCCATTACTTGAAATTTTACATTAAAAGTGCATGGCCCAATTTGCAAAGACATCTCGATATCTCTCAGTACTTCTCTTTTAGCCCCATTAAAAGCTCGGATGATCATTTGACTATTTTTCATATGAGAATAATCAATGGGTAACCTTGCCAAAGTTGACATAGCATGACATTGGTAGCAGAGCCACTATTAATAAGGACCTTGGCTATGATATAACTCTTGTACTTGATCACGATATGCAGAGCCTTGGTACATTTCCCTTTCTTCAAAGAAATCTCATCATCATTGAATGAAATATAATTTGGCATGACTAGATTTCCAGCCAGGTGGTTCACATATTCAACAAATACATTATGTGCCACATATACTTGGTTCAACACTTTTAACAGGACATTTCGATGTGGTTCTGAGTTTAACAGTAATGATAATAATGAGATTCATGTTGGCATTTTATTCAACTGTTCAACAACTGAATATTCACTATGTTTTACCAGCTTTAAAAATTCATAAGCCTCTTTTTTCTGATACCGACTTCGAACGATTCTCTTCAGGTTCCACTTCAGGGTTGTTTCGCTCTTCTCTTACCTTGGTTTTTTCTCTTCTAGCCTTCTCTAATATTTTTGGAGTGTAGACATCTTTCACTTCGAGTAATGCCTTTTACACTAGTTATATTGACGACATTAGTCTTAGAGACATTCTTCTCTTCCTTTGAACTACTGTATCATAGCCATATTTTTAAGGTACAGCTTTATTATCCCTATATGGGAATGGAGTAGGAAATTTAAAAGTTACTAGCTTGAGAATGAGTTTGTTTATGACTGATTTTGGCTTGTTACCACAGTGAATCGTTGCTGGCTTTGAAAAAAACTTTGCAAGGTTATCAGTCATGGATACTTTCACACTCTTTGAGTCTTCTCCCTCTTTATAAACTTTCATCTGGTATGAAACTAAGAGCTTTTGTATCTCTTAGCAAAACTGCTCACAAGCTTCAACAGTGACCAATTGCTCCACTATGATATTTACAACTAGTGCCTACTATATATGCTCTATAATAATTGTGTGTACTCACTGGTTGTATCATGTCGGCTCTCCATAAAGTATCAAACAACTGACTAAGAGGTATTTTAATATCTGTCACTTTTCTCTTCAAATGATGCTCATATTCCTCACTCAAAGCATTCACATTGTGATTAGGTAAAAGATTGTCGCTAATATTTGGTGTAGTTACCCCTCCTGTATCGAAGCTAATCATTCAATCTTTAATCAGCCATTACACTTTGTATTTCAAAGCAGTGTAATTTTCAGTGGAATGATCAGCAATCCTATAATAATAGTCACAATGGGCTGTAAGATCATATCATTTAGGGTAAGGTGGCTTGAATGGCTCTAATTTGCTAGGAGCAATCAAATGACTGTTGTAGAGCTCATGATATAACTTTGTATAGGTCATGGGGATTTGATCAAATATAGGTTTTTCATGAGTAGTTCGTTGCTCCCGTGATCCACCAATTGGGCTAACTGGATGGGTCTAAAATCTTAAGGTAGGTTGAGTGTTAGAACTATATATGGTATTTTGAGGCCTAAAAGAGGGTTAATAGGTTTGGGGATAAGATGACTGTGGGAATGGTTGATATGGGTAAAGGAAAGTGTTATTCATAGCAGGATAATATGGAGGGTATCTTTATGGTGGGTAGGGTTGATAATCCCTGAATTATGGCCTATCAAAACTCATAGCTTGAGCTTCAGTCTCTTTTTTCTTTGGGGCTCTCTTACTTGATGCCTTTCCTCATTCTATCTTGCCATTCTTAAAGGCATTCTCAATAATTTCTCTTAAAATCACCATGTTGGTGAAATTCTTAGTTGCATTCCCTATCATTTTTTCATAATAGGGAGATTTCAAAGTGCTGACGAACAGCACTGTAGTTTCCTTTTCAATTAGAGGTGGTTGTACTTGAAAAGTTACATTTATCCACCTCTGGACATATTCCTTAAAGGACACATTTACCTTTTTATCCATGTTCTGTAAAGACAAATGATCAGGAGCTAAATCCATGATATGTCGATATTGACTGATGAAATCATGGGCCATGTTGCTTTAAGAACGGAAGTGAGTTCTATCTAGTTGGATATGTCACCTAGCAGTGGAGCCCGTAAGGCTATCTTGAAAAACATGCATTAATATTTTTCATTATGGGCATGGGTTGCCATCTTTCAATAGTACATGGTGATATGAGTTTTTGGGTACTTTGTACCATCATATTTTTCAAATTTTGGTACTTTAAACTTGGGTGGAATAACCACATTTGGGACTAAACAAAGCCCAGTAGCATTGATAGAACCATAAAACCCAATTCCTTCTATAGCTCATAACCTTTGTTAAAGCATACAAATCTTTGAATTTTTCTGAGATTCCATCACTTTTGCCATTTCTTTCTTTTTTTCTTTCAAGTCATCAAGATCAAGAACTTAGATTGGTTCTACCACCTTTTCAGTAAAGACAGAATTCACATAACTATGGTAATGCCCAAGGTTTGAAGCTGATGGCATTTCAGGGTATACAGGATATGTGAATTGCTATGACGGTATATCCTATGTGGACTGAGCTTGTTGTAGACTAAAACTTTGAAGATATAGAGGATCAACCACTTCTTGTAATAGAAGGCCCTGTTGGCTTGTATTTTTTTATCCCTTTTCCTTTGTTCAACTTGTTGAGAGCATCCAAAATCCTACTCAGCTCATTCTCAATATTTTTCTGTGCTTTTTTTAGTTTTTCAAATCTATTAGAGTTTTCATGCTCCATTTGTCTGGCTCTGGCTCTTGTGTTATATCGGTGGGTGAAATTTTTGTTCGATGGAGCTATCCTTGAACTTTGAATACCATATTTTAGGATTAGCAAGTTTATATGACTATCTCTTAGTTACTTTAAATATGATGAATGAGAATGCAATGAATGAAAATACATGTAAAGAATATTTGCTTTGAGACAGTGTTCAACCAAAAGATTTTATTTATTCCAAAAGAACTTTCATTTACATAAAAATTTATCATCCTAGAGTTATAATCATAAAATCATTTGATTTGATCATACTGGTATCTTATTTCTTCGATGAAGTTCAGTAGGCGCTGCCCATGTTCTTTTATTAGGACCACCACATGTTTTAATGCCTCTGCCTCTTCTACCATCTATCTTGCCTTACATACCCCTTTGCAAATTTGGGTCATTAGGTGCTCAATATACTTCTGTCTTCCTAGGTTCTCTCTTTTACCACACCAGACTTGGTATGATAACTCTCTATGCTCTCTAACCAATACAACAATGCAGTCTTCTTATTCATTCAACTTCTATCTCAACCTACTTAGGTAGCTATTCAACATGTTATTCTTTGTATGTACTTGGGTACTTTCTTCTTCCAATTCAACATATTCTTGCTTCAATCGTTCATTCTCTTTAGTCAACTCAATAATTGTTATCTCTTTGGCTTGTACCCTTACACATAACCTCTTATGTTCATGGTGTAACTCTGATAAGTCTTGGACAGCTATGTCACGTTCTTTAGCAATCTTGCTAACTTTGACTTCATACTTTTCAGCTCTATCTTTCCACCGATCTTTCTCCTTTTAAAGCTTCTGAATCTCTTACTTTAGCCTATCCTTTTTGGCCTCGAATTCTTTCTTTGCAAATTCTAATTCTACTGGTGTTTCTTCAAGCATTTCTTCTGTTGGTGCTTGAAAGCTTTCATAAGTGAATACCATTTCCTATCTTCGTCTTGCTCTTCAAACCAAGTACCCATGAGTGACTTTATCAGTGAACAATCTAGGACTCACTTTACGATGGTTTTTTCAAGCCTTAATCATCTCATTCATCCTTTGAAATGCTTTTGGCTCACTGTAAGAGAAATCTGACTGATGAAGCTTATACGTCATAGGGATGAACTGTTTTACCCCAAACAGCCTTCTTACTAGAAATGGTACATAACTTGTTGCTCCCCATAAACCTAGAAGTGGGACCACAGTGTTATTTCCACACTAATATAACATAGGTTCATGGTTTATCCATGGGACCAACCATTTTACTTTGACACTGTCAGTTTTTGTAGGAACGCTATCCATTCCTTTTTAAACTTTTGTTCTAACCACCCACTTTTGTAAAATTCTTTAATCGAAGCTCGATTACGAAAATAAAGCTTTGAGAAAGCACCTTTTCTCCATTCGAAATGGCTTTTCATCCATAAGTATAATAACTGTATGCAGCCTATAAAATACCTTTTATTCTGATGACAGTAAGTCAAAGATCTGACAGTCTCTGCTAATATTACCATTGAAAGTTTACAGCCATTGATCATACTTTCAAAGATCACTGTTATTTCAATATAACCCAAAACCTTTGAAAATATCATCATTCTATATATGGCTAAGGCAAAATACGTCTAACCCTTGTTCTTCATTGGCATGTTACACTAGGAAATCATGAAAGAACTTCCAAGGTAGGCAAACCTGTTCTTGTTTCTTCTTTGTATGAGAATCCACAATCTCTTTGTCTATCCCCATGAGATGAGCAAATCCTTACGAAATCTTGACTTATATTTTTTGACATATATCTTATCAGGAGCCTTGAGGTGCAGGCCTAACAAAGTCAAATATTCTTCAATGGTGGGTATCATATCAACTTCATTGAAGATGAAACACTTGTATGCAGGATCCTAGAATTGCACTGCAGCTCTAATTAGTTGATTGTCGACATCCACTGTAAGGAGGTGTGCTATATGTCCATGCCTCTGGCAAAACTCTTATTGCCTTGATGGACTCATCTTCTTCCATATATCAACCAAATCCTCTAGATTATTTTGTTTAAGGAGGATAGATGTCTCTTAAGACAAGGTAGAAGCATATTCGATTGGTAAACAGTCACCCATTTTTAGTTGAATCTTTTTTGACTGGACCTTTACTTCGTTGGCTGACTCACAATGAGCTAATATAGACGAAGAGCAAACTAGTCATTTTGTGAAGTCCATGAAAAACTCGTTGTTGAAGACCGTCTTTCAAGCAAATGTTTTTAATGTAACTTTATGATATGAGTATGGATCATGCAAACATAAATAAGAGAAGAGGTTAGTACATCAAATAAAGAGAAACAAACAAATTAAGATGTTACACACAATAAGAAGAATGCATCATATGCTTCTAGTCAATTCTAAAGGGAAAGAGATGGCTCTATCTATAGGTTGGTCACCTTCTAAGGTTCATTATTATATGGTTTGAATTAAAATTAAAGGTTCCCAATTGCTCCTTAAACCATTATATCCAATTACAGACCTAGTAAAGGCACACCAAATCCTCACACCATTACAGCTACAGGCGAAAAAAAGTTCAATTTGAGTAGCCAGGTATTTTGCTAGCCACTGCAGAGGCATTAAAACCTCATGAAAGCAATAGGTACTTTACTCCCTCCTAGAGGGACAGAGCTCGGGTATAGAGCTCATGTTATGTATATGCATGTGAATGATATAATTAACAAAGTAAATAAATATAAATGAATGAAAGATCTATACAAAAGGTTCAATTTTATTAGGCTTTTGGATAACACGAATGTATTCGTTGGCCTGACTCTCAAGTATCCCCAGTGGAGTCATCAAACTGTCATAACATCTAGATCCGATGATCTATTGCCAGATATTGACTTAAAGAGTCGCCACTAATTTTTTTTTATTTAGGTGCGATTAGCCACCTAAAAAATTTATCCCTTCAAAAAACACCTAAGCTTGACTAAGGGTCCCTAAAAGAATAGGTTCAGGTTTATTAACCAGAATAGGGTTCAGGAGTTTGATTATGTGTGAGGAAGGTTATAGCACCCTTACAACACCCATCGAAAGATGGTACCAGCTTAATTTCATGTTATCTAATAGATTTAAAAATTTTACCAAGTAATTAACTTTTAGAAAATATTCTTAATTAACCCTAATACTTTTGGCCAAAAATTAAAAAAAAATTCCCTCACCTCAAGAGTATGTAAGAAAACTACTATTTCACTTGCAGAAGCTCTATCGTCAGATTATTTAACATAAAAAAAATTTCAAGAAAAGAAAAAAAAGAATAATGATTCAACTTTTGATGTAAATCTTTTTCTTTTCATTTTAAAAAAACTTATTGCTTTTATACAAGAAAAATTGATATTTTCAACTTTTCCTTAAAATATTTTATTTTTTTGAAATTTTAATTTCAAGAAAAATTGATACTCTTAACTTTTTCTTAAAATATTTTGTTTTCTAAAATTTTAATTTCAAGAAAAATTGATACTTTCAACTTTTTCTCGAAATGGTTTTTTTTTTGAAATTTTAATTTTAGGAAATCACTAAAAAAAATAAAAATAAAATAAAGTTAAAAATTAAAAATTAAAAAAAAATAAAAAAATTAAGGAATGCCCAAATAATTCTAATTTAGAAATAATAATAAATAAAGAAATAGAAAAAGAAGAAAAAAAACACTTAAGGTGGTTTGGCTCGACTGGAAAGATTGGCTCGGCTTGAGAGACAGAACACGGCTCAAAGGTGTAGCTCGACGGGAAATGGCTCGACTCGGCTCAACTCAATTGCAGGGGTTGGCTGGCAATCGGGTCAGACAAGGATCAGCGCTCGGGTTGGATCGAACCAAACAAAAACGCACGAATCCTCTAGGTTGATTTAATGCCAAAACGACGTCGTCTTGAGCAAGTATAAAAGGCAAAAAATCTCATTTTTTTTGCCAGATGCTTTTCCCCTTCCTCTCTTTTCCCCTCAATTTTCTCTCCTTCTCTTTACCAGTGAAAAACATCGGTGGGATTTCTCATTGGTTTCTGGGCTTTTCGCAGGAACAGTAGCTGAAAAACTTGAATTTCGCCAAAAAATTCAACGAAATCTGAAAATTTTTCAGAAATTTTTAGAAAAAAAATGCCAAAAATTCTAAAAAATTCTAAAAAATTTCCCACAAATTCCAAAAATTGTTTCTAATGCACCAGAACCCTTTTTACCACTATTTTCTCTCTGTGTTGTTTCTATGTCCTATAGACCTATTTATAGGGATTGATTAGAAAAGTTTCTGATCAATCCTAATTTCTTCTGGGATTTGGATTTAATCTTTCAATCCAATCCTAACTCTGTCAGTCCCGAAATTCACAATAGAATACATTTCAATTTTTTCTGATCCTAATCCCAGTCGAAAATTGATCAAGAAAAAGAAAAAGTAAAATAAATAGATAAAAATATATATATTAATAGATAACTAATAAATAAATAAATATATTAATAGATAATTAATAAAAAATATTAATAGATAAATAATAAAAAAATATTAATAAATAATAATAATAATAATAAATAAAAATAAAAATGCAAATGGGTTTACCCATTTGGACCAAGCCTAATTAATCCGAGCCTGGACCAAATTAGGTGTCTATAAGGGTTTTAAAAAAATTTAAAGACATGTTTCACCATTTTTTTTTTTTTTTTGGTTTTGAATTAAAACACTTGCAAACAACATAAAATCACCAAAAGTCTACTAATCCATCATTTTTATTCATTGAAGATTTCATCAAACACATAGCTAACATAAAGAACATAAAAAACTCAAGCAAGTAAACATTATGTAAGCAACATTTAGCTATTTGATACAAAAGAGATTTAATGGTAGAAAATTTCTATTTCTTGACCCCCTTTGTTTCAAAGACAAACTATTGATTAGTTGGTTGAATTTTTGGATCAAGCTTGAAGTTATGGAGGAAAATAACCATAGAGATGGTTGTTCCTTTTTGAAAAATTATAAGAATAAAAGAAAACTAATACGGAAAAACATAGAAATCATGATGAAAATGCAAAGGAGTACAGATAGATTTATAACTTCCAAAGTTTCTCCCAATTTTTCCTTTTTTCCTCTTTTTTTTTCTCCTTTTTCCCAAATAATTTCTAGAAGTCTTCTCCCTCATTCTAGTCGTAAAAGATGAATAAATATCTCATTCAAAATGCATGCAAGCCTTTAGATCCATTTTCCATATAATGGATATCCTCTCCTTTATCTATTTTGCAAGGAATCACCTTTCACCCTTAGATTCAGCCCCTCAAAGATCATCCCATGACTCAAAATGTTTATGGCCAAATATTACAATTTTAATGGTGTTGGAACCATGTGAAAAGATCATTTTACCCCTCATTAAAAAGTTTTCACCTTTTAAGCAATTTTCTTTAGAACCATTGTCATAACATATTAGTCCGGAGACTCGATCTTTATATGTAATCATTTAAAATCATGAAAACATAGGGAGTCTCCACCAATCATTTTTAAGGTGTGATTGGCCACAATAAAATTATCTTTTTAATAAAATAATAAAATGGGTTTAAAGTTTATTGAAAAAATAATTTTGATCAACAAAATAGGATTGGGTTCAGGAATCGGTTACATATGAAAAATGATTAGCACCCTTACAGTACCCATGAAATTAGTACCAATTAATCATACGTGATTTATAATTTTGGACAAAAATGATTTTTATATGAAATTTAATTATAATTCCATTCATTTTTAAGAAATAAAATCAATAAAAAATCTTTATTTATAAATGCTGTGAAAATATTTAAATTAAAGAAATACCTTAAAATTCTTCAACATAAAGGTAGAATTCAAAGATAATCCTTTTCATCTAAGATTTACCACAAAATTTGCTATAAAATAAAAAATAATATTCTTTGAAAATGATTATTATTGGTGACTCTGTAACATTTAGACAAAATACCAAAATTATATTCCTTAGAATATTATTTTAAATTTATTTTATTTATTTACTTTTGAAATTAAAATTTTTTCAAAGAACTTTTTATGTAGTAAAAATGAAGAATGACATAATTAATACTAAACATCAATAATTAAAATGATGTGTAATGAGTGTAAACATTAATCTAAAAGAGAAAGATATGCAAATGATGATAAAATGTGACTTTTAAGAATTGGATTTTTAAATACAAAGAAATTACTTAGGCTCTTAAACTTTTAGTAGAGTTTGGGTGTGAACTTTTTATATTTAAAATCCTATTTTTTATTTTTGTTCTTTATTTAATTTTATTATATCAAAATAAAGAATTATAGGGAATTGTTGATGAAATAAAATTTCCTAAATACCCTATCATTTAGGAGGCATTCGGGAATAGATTACTTCATGAGAAGTT
The DNA here is from genome assembly GCF_002303985.1 of Durio zibethinus. The sequence goes on along the minus strand of NW_019168381.1, from coordinate 12,443,690 downwards.
TTCATACAAATCTTTAAATTTAATGACATTTTTGGGGTTTTGGGTAGACTTAGGGTTTCAAGGTTTTATTTAAGATTTTAACTAGGGTTTCAGGGTTTTACTTAAGTTTTAGGGTTTTATTTAAGGTTTTGGGTTCAATTCAGGATTTCAGGTTTACACATAATTTAGGATTTTGGGTTTCATTTATAATTTTCTTTTAGGGTTTCATTTGGGGTTTCTTTTAGGGTTTTATTTGGGGTTTCAATTTGAACGTTTCGTCTCACAAATTTACGAACCTCTTTAAAAATCTCTAATAATTAGATAAATTTTTGGAGCAAACTAATATTTTATAATTTTCCTAAAACTCAAAATTTTTTATATTTTCATATATTTTCTTTTCTTTAAAATTATTATTATTATTATTATTTGTTTACCCATATATATTTCCCTAAAAATGGATTTTTAATATTTTTATTTATTTTTTTCATTAAATTATTATGATTATGATTATTATTATTATTATTATTATTATTATTATCATCTATTTATCTTAAACATGACCAAAGATAACATAAGCATGCCAATTTAAAAAAAACTAATTCATACATAATTTAATCAATCTAAGTCAAGCATAAACCAAAATATTTATATAATGGCAAGTTTAGTAACAATAGAAATAAAAATAATAATAATAATGATGTAAAAAATGCCATATAAACATTCATGAGCCTAAAGGTTTTTTACCTATTTTTTATTTTATTATTCTTATTTATTTATATATTTCTTAATAATCTATAATTATGATTTTTCTTTTAAATTCAAATTCTAAAATTTAATTTCCCAATATCTTGGCAAAATTAAACTTTGTAAAATTTGATTTTGAATCCTTCCAACATCTAGGAAGGGCTTTTGATTTTTCTTTTTATAACACATATTTTCATCTATTATTATTGTTTTATTGTTTTATTTTATATTTTTTTGTATAAATCTAGGATGAACATTTAAATGAGTATAGAGATTTAACCACCATGAAAATTAAGTTGCAATTGAATTTACACAACATAAATAAATATGCATGAACTTTAAAGGAAGCATACACTTGCAAATAATATTCCTGTGGGAACCAAGGATGACATTGTGAAATTAATCAACATCTAGGAAACAAATAAATTTGTTTACCTTTAATTCATAACCTGTTCAAGGGAATAGCATTCAAACTCTTAACTTGTTTTACATGAACTCAACCTAAAAGGAAACAAAACAAGAAGCAAGCAAATACGTCAAATGGAGGAAAACGTTTCCGAGGAACTGTATACTGAGCTTTTTGAGAAAAACAGCAGACTAAAACTTTTCCAACGTGTATCAAACTGATAAAGGGTTAAAAGCAAACAAATTTAAATCTCCATTTCAAGTGGAGCATAATAAAACCAAATAGCAGCACACATTGCATGAAAAAGAAAACAAACCTGAAAATGAAAGAAGGCTGAGAGAAGTACCTTTCTTCTTCGGTTCTGGTCTTGATTTTTTGTTCACACTGTTTCCTTTTTTTTTTCCTCTTCCACTTTTTGGTTCACGTTTGCCTTTTCTGATTTATTATTATTATTATTATTTTTGCCGTCAACTTCTCCTTTTATGTCTTCTCTCTCTTTTGCTTCGTTTTGGCTTGTGTTTTCCACGTTTCTTTTCTTCTGGTGCCCTTTTGCTTCCTAGTTTTTATGCTGCCATATTTCTTTTCACGTGTATCTGTTTCCTTTTCCTTGTTTTTTGCCTTTTCACTGCTGCATGTTTCTGCGTTCTGCTTCAGTTTCCTGCTGCCTTCACGTCTCTTCACCAATTTTCTGCCACTGGCTGCTGCCAGTATTCCCTTGTTTTCCCTGGTCCCTGGCTTTCCTTTCCAGTTTTGTTTCCTCTTCACGTGCTGCCTGCTGCTGCATTTTTCTTGCCTTGTCCCAGTTTTTCAAAGCCGGTTTCTTCTTCTTTTTCTGGTCCCTGTTCTCAGTTTCGGCACATCTCTTCTGCCTTTTCCCTTTGCTGTTTGTTCCTTTCTCTCGCTACTTTCTGCTGAAACCGTCCCCCACTTCATGCCATTTTTCCTCCCGCTTCACATGAGCCTTTTGTTTTCTGTCCTCTCTCCTTTGCCCGCTTGATCCCTCTCTTCCTTTTTGTTCAATTTTTCAGTTTTTTTCACTCCTACCGGTCCCCCAGCGCGTGCCTTCTTCTGTTTATTTGTTGGTTTGCCATTTCTTTCATGCTTCCCCCACGCCCCACGTTCCATGCGGTTTCCTTCATCAGTTTTTTCAACGTCCCCAGCTTGCCGTTACTTAACGTCCCTTGCATGCAAAATTCATGTAGATTTTTTTAAGGCCGAATGAGCCCTACCTCATGCTCAAATAAACCGAATGAGCCCACCCTTTTTAGGCCTTGTCTTGGGCCTTAGAAAGGAGCCCAATGTTTTAAGGCTTTATCTTTTGTTTGGGCCAATCTTGGATTTAGCTTTTTCTTTTTTTTTTTTTTTGGTTTAGGTTTACAAATTTATCTTGGCCATACTTTCTTTGTTGTTTTATTTTATTTATATTATTATTTTTTAATTTAATTATTATTATTATTTAGTTTTGTTTAATGGCCAATAATGGGCCTTTATTGGGCCTTTTATTGTGCCATTTTGGACTTTCCCTTAAGCCAATGTGATGGGCCTCCTATAGAGCCCACATTGGGCTTCTTATTGAATCATTTAAAAGCGAGCCATGTTATAGGCTTGAAAAAAATTATAGTAAGGGCTCCAATTGCAAAAACTAGTTTGGATTAAAGTGATAAAATATTTTGGATAAAATTAGATGTTTATAGCTATCCCTTTTTGTATATTTTTAAGAATCAGGAATAATGTAAACACATAAACAACAATTTTGTCCAAATGCTACTTCCTAAAGAATTTTTTTTTTGTTTTTTTCCTTAAGATGACTAGGATTAAATCATAAGTTGAAAAATAAGGATGACCGAGAATAAACCATAGGTCGAATAAAGTGACCAAGACTAAACCACAAGTCGAATGAATTAACCGCTAATATGGGCCTGCATGCCAACTAATTTGGGCTTTTGTGCCAACTAATTTTGGGCTTATGTGCCAGCTAAACTGAGCTTAAATTTTCATAGGTGCAAACTAAACTGGACTTGTATGCCAACTATATTAGGCTTAAATTTTCATTGGTGTCAAATAATTTGAGCTTAAATTTTTATTGGTTGCCAGCTAAACTACGCTTATATTATCATTAGTGACAAAAAATCTAAGCTTAAGACTTCTCAATGCTAGCTAATATTGGGCTTAAATTTTGGGTGCTAGCTAAACTGGGTTTAAATTTGCATTAGGTGCCAACTAAATTGGGCTTATGTTTTCATTGGTTGCCAGATAAAAAAAATTTGGGTGCCAACTAAATTAGGCTTAAATTTTCATTGGTGCTAGATAATCTAGGCTTAAAACTTTATTGGTGCTAGATAATCTAGACTTAAATTTTTCTTAGGAATTGGCGATCCCTATCAGAAATGAAAGAGGAGAAAATTTTCTTTCTCAATAGATTAAATGATTTAGCATATGAAAGTATTTGTTTATTTAAAAGGGTTTCTCCACTTGAAGGGGATAAAAAAGGCGTATACTTTTTTAACTAATATGGCTTTACGTGCCAACTAAACTGGACTTATGTGCCAGCTAAAACTCATGTGTCAGCTAATATGAGCTTATGTGCCAACTAAACTGGGTTTATGTGCTAGCTAAATTGGGCTTATGTGCTAGCTAATATGGGGTTGCATGCCAACCAGATTGGGCTTAAATTTTCTTTAGGTGCTAGCTACAGTAGGCTTAAATTTTCATTAGTACCAGTTAAACTAAGCTTAAATTTTTATTGAGGGTTAACTAAGTTAGGCTTAAATCTTGTCATTAGTGCCAACTAAACTATGCTTAAATTTTCATTGGGTTCCAGCTAATATGGGTTTAAATTTTCATTAGGAATTGGCAATCCTTACCAGATATTTTAAATGAAAATTTTCTTTTCAAATGGATTGAATGGTTTAGTAGACTAAGGTTTTCATTCGTTCAAAAGGGTTTTTCCACTTGAAAGAGATAAAAGAAGAATATACTTTTTCCGAGCAGGCTCATGAATGAAATATAAATTTTTTTAAAAATATAAATTCCTTAAAAACCAAACATATTCAACACTTTTTTTAGTCTCCAAATGTGACATTTTGATATATGTCAAGGTTAGTTGTAAGGGCTAAAGATTTTTAAAGGTTATTTAGGAATGAAAATGCCTGAGATTTTCGAAATCCATCATTTTTAAACATTTGAAACTTTGATATTTCAAATCTTTCCAAAAATTTGGCTTACTTGTGTTCAGCATCTATCTTATTTAGTATTAGGAGTGGCCTTCAAGGTTTACTCTATATTGCCTTTTTGTAGGTTTTTACCCTAAAGTTACATTCTTTTTTTTTTCTATTTTTTTATTATTACACCATGCACTTAAGAATTTAAACTTATCCAAAAGGGGTTAATGGTCCAAATAGGAAATTAGACAATAAAAAGGAACCAAAAGGTTCGTGGGTTTCATGATTGTTTTCCCAAGAGAAGCTCTTCAATTTGTAAATATCCATGCTTAATCCAATATGGACTTTTCATAAGATGTAACATAGGCTAAGTTTGGGGTTATTAAAGAAAAAGATAAAATGGCCCAAAATAAGTGTTTTAAGGGTTATTAAAACTAAGAATCATTATTTAATTTGAAGGATTTATTTTAGGGTATATTCTCTTTTAGTTTCTTGTGCTTCCCACCCATTTCTTTCTTTCTTTTTTCTTTCTTTTCTTTCTTTCTTTCATTTTTTTCTCTTTTTTCTTCACTTTTCCTTTTTCTTTGAGTGGATCCAAAACTTTTGAAAACTTTTATATCGAGTCTTTGCCCTAATATATGAGATTCCTTTTGGACATCATTGTTTTAACCCTTAAATGCACCATTTTTTTTACCCCTTAGTGTGGAAAGTGATTTTTGGTTAAGGTTTTATTTTAAAAAAAAATTTATTAAGCTCAAAAGGATAATAAAGGATAAATTTCTACATTTGCGAAAGGATGATGAAAGACAATCATTTGTCATTTCAAGTATGATCATTTAAATTAAAGAATAGTTCCCTTTAGAGAAAATGAATTTGAAGAAAGGTTTTTCATTTCAACAGCTTTTCTTTTCTTTTTTTTTTAACTTAGTCTTTCTTAACCTTTTTATTTGGCTTTTCACTTTTTTTCTTTGTTTTTGCCTTGTTTTTTTTCCAAAATTCTAGATTTGTTAGGACTTTATTTGGATTTATTCAAATTCTTTAAATGCATGATGTCATAACCATTTTTTTGTACTTTTTCTTTTTTTTTTCTTTTTCTTTTTTTTGATGTGCCCCTTATCACTCATACATAATCTACTTTTCTAGTAGTGCGATCACTCATACATAATCTACTTTTCTAGTAGTGCGATTCACGGAAGGTGCTCGATTTTAACAAATCATCCATAATAAAAGTTATTACAAAAAAATGATTATATGGAATGATGAATGAACAAAAAAAGGGTCGTGTGGAATAAACCAATTTAAAGTATCAGATAAACCAAGTTACTCCATAAAAAGAGAACAAATGGGTTGATCATAACTCAAGTTGTCTTAAAAGTAATGGGATCTTTTTTTTCTAATCAACGTGCCCTCGAGACACATGTGTCAGGCCAATTTTGGGGTAAAGAGTTGAAAGATTGGTATGTTTGAGATCAATTCACAAGACTTAGAGAAGCTTTGATTTTGGAAATTTTTGGATCTATAGCGTAACATTGACACAAAATAATCACATTTGAATTCTTAAAAATGTTATGTATGCTTAATCTTCTAGGAATCTCAATTTTTCAATTTCAATTAGTTGTTTCATTATTTATTGCTTTTGAAAAAAATATCTTTTTTTGATATCATAATGTTATCAGGCAAGGATAAGGTTTATGAATTCAAATTTATGGCTTTTGAAAAGTCACGGTTGATTGATGAAATCAACTGAATGATTTAAGAAATAGTATTTAAGTATTTGAGAAATTCCTAATAGTGATTGCTAACTCATTCGAAACTCAAAATTTTTTTTTTCACTTTTTCACTTTTTTCTCTTTTTTTTGAAAAGGCATTTCTCTTTTTATAACCTTGGGACTTAACTACATAGGACTTTATTCAAGTCTAACATTTTACCTTTTTCCACTAATTTCCTTTCAAAGAAAACCTACAATATCCAAAACTTAAAGGAAATAAAATTACCTCAAATGATAATATAAATCCATAAAACACGATGATGCACAATGTCCACTCATGCAATGCAAACATATAGACTTGACCTAAAAATTCACATTCCCAATGGTATTCTTGAGATGACATTCAAAATTGTAGAAACAAAAGTTCCCCACTTGGTGTTTTAGCTTTAGCATCATTAACCCTCGACTTTGCCACTATCAATCTCAAAACCACTGACTAGTTCTTTAAATTTTACGAGATTTACCTCGATCAAAGCCTGGACTGTATCTTTAAAAGTAGTATAGTTTTCTATGGGATGCCTTTTGACATCATGAAATTTACAATTAGCATTGGGATCGTACCATTTCAGGTAGGAAGGCTTTCTGGGTTATGTAGTGACAACCAAAATCATATGATTCTTGATAAGTAAGGAGAAGTGCTCAACATAAGACATTGTGAGTGAATGATAAACCTTGACTCTCTTTCTCTTATGGTTTCATGAATAGCTTGAGTTGATCTTTTGTTCTGTAAATATTTATGACAAAGGAACTAGAGCACATGGATGAAATGATTAAGGAAAACTACGAACTTGAGGTATTGACTGGGAATAACACGATGACCAGTAGGAATAGTCATTCACTAAATATTCCTATATCAGGGTGAGATTTCTCTTATTTTGCCTTTAAACCATTTTTTCTTAGGCACATTCATAAAAAATATTTGCTTGCCTTTCATTATGAATTTCTACATTGGCATCCATAATTCTTCTATTTTTATATCCCATTTTTGATTCTGCCTACAACAAATAGTAAATCTATAAATTTTGAGGACATATTACCAATCAACTTATCATAATAAGGAGAAAGAAAGGTATCCACAAAATGAAAATTCAGCTCCCTATTAGTTAAAGGTAGTCAAATTTACAATGCAATATTTTTTTATCTAGTAGCATATTCTTTGTGGCTCTCATTGGGGCTTTTTCTCATGTTTTGCAAGGTTAATCGGTTTGAAGCCATCTCCAACATGTGTTGGTATCACTTTAAAAATGCTTGAGATAAATCCTTTCAAGTAGAAATTTAGTTTCTAAATTGTAATTCCAATTGGCTACTGCCTTAGTCAAACTTTCTTGAAATGAATGAATAAACAACTTTTTGTCACCAACATACCCAACCATTTAGTAACAATATTGAGCCAAATGTATCTTAAGACATCCAATTCCATTATAGTTCTCAAACGTCAGAACCTTGAACTTTGGGAGAATAACCACATTTGTAACTAGCTAGGATTTGTTTGCATCATAAGATTGATCTTTACCTTCAATAGCTTGAATCGTTTCTTCCAAGAGGCTGTACTTTCTCTATTAATCTAGATACCAGGATTCCTCCTTTAAGGGTCCTAAGCTAAGTTCTTCAAGTTGATCATTTTCTTGAGAAAAAAATCCCTCGGTAATCTCTTCTATCTCTCCTATTAAATCAATATTCTCCTAATCTTTATAAGAAAACACTAGAATTATTCTCAAAGAAATTCCTCCTTTGTAGAGCACACATTAATTTCATTCTATTGATTGGATACATAAATGGAATGAATGAATGCACGAACGATAAAGCTCTTTTGTGAAAAGTGTAAAAATTAGAATAGAAGCAAGAATCATAAGCAAACCATAATTCACATATCTAAGTTCAAAAATGCATCATATTGACACAAAAAAAAAACATTTTTCAAATAGAAAAAATTCATAAAACATTTCATTTTGCCAATCAAACCATCACTTGAAAACAAAAACCCTATCTATGTTCATCATCATGCCATCTTTTCTCATTATTCCTAAATCTTTAACTCTCTATTGTCGTTAAATTGAACCATTTTGCATCTATAAGTGATTGCATCTTACTTTTTTTGAAACCCTCATAATTTTCAATAGAGTGCCCTGTATTCCCACCATGAGATTCACATCTTATATTTGGGTCAAAATTATTTTGGTTATAAAGGCTTTAAAAGCACTAAAGGCACTGGGATGACAAGGTGTCTTTCAAATAGATGAAGAAATAGTTTTCCATATAAAATAGGGATGGGATCTAACTATTTCTTTTTTTGAGGTAATTTATGGGAAATAAATTAGCTAGGAGTCCAAACATTTAGTGGTGGTGCAAAGGTTTAGAGTTAAGAAATTGGCTGAATAAGCGGTCAAGGAACGACAGGATGAAGATTTTGGTTCAAATGTGGACTTTTTGGAGATTGTATGAAGTTTTGGGGCTTGATCCTAGATGCTTGAAAATGAGGTCAAAAATAGTCATGAGAATGATTTGAATGCAAGTTCAAGTTTGAAAAAGTTAATGAATGTTGCATGGAACCTGGTAACTTTGTCCTAAAAATCAAATTTTGGAACTCTAAAACTTGGGTGGTCAAATCACTCATACCTTACATGATCTTGTCCAAACCTTCATTATTGCTCAAACCACTAGGTGTTTTAGCATGCTCAGGAAATGTACTGGGCCTAGCAAGAATCATTTGATTGTGACTCCCTGAGTTCATTGAACTTACTTGGGTTGAAATTGGTAAAGACTATTAAAAAGGCACCAAAATAAATTCTTATGTCTGTCAATCGTTTTCATCAACTCAGCGAGCTATTTTCTGATTTCTCGAATGTCATGACCAAACACCTTTTGATAGCATTCTAATGCATTAATTTGGGCCTCCAATTGATATTTCATATTTTCAGCTATTTTGTTATAGCCATTAAAATAAATATTTTATTTCAAAGGTTTAAGCCAAAATGTTTATGCTATTATTCATGCTTAATGAATGACATAATTCGTAATTTGTATGCTATACAAAATATGTCTATGAATGCCTAAGTATGATAATGATGTAAATATATTTACAAAAATGGAACAACCCAAAATATACAAATCACCTTAACGATGAATGTAGAATGCAATGATTGAATTCCAAAAAGATGACAAACTCCTATCCTAAATCTCTGTTTTGCCTTTTTTATTTTTTTTTATTTGGACTCATTTTTATCCTAAGTTTATTTAAACTATTACCTTAAACACAAATTGCATCAGAATACCCTACACATCCTACTTTTGGGTAATTTTTTAGAAAGAGATTGGCATAGCTTTCAACTTTCTAAATAATTTCTATAAGAGGTTGACACTACTGATGGCTTTGTAAGAACTTTATTTACATATCTTTGTCCTAAAACAAATACTTTTTTTTTTTAAATATAATGCCTACATAATGTATGCAACAAAATTAAAAATTATACAAATAAAAATGAATCAATGATCCAAACAAATAAATAATAAAAACAACAAAACAACCATATAATATAACAAAATAATAGAATATATATAGTGTCCTAACTTTAGGTGATTTTCTAAAAAGTGGCATGGCTCTACCCTAACCTTTATTCATCTAAAGGTTCCTAGATCAAACCTTACATCATCGTTTATTATATACTAATAAGGCACACTAATCCTCACCTACTATAGGTTATAAACAAAAAGAGTTCGATCTGAGTGGAGGTGTTTCGCTAGCAAATATAGAGGCTATCATCTCATGAGAATGTAGCTACTTCACTTTTTCCTAATAAGGATGGAGCTCGGGTCTAGAGCTCATGTATGTAAGTGAATACATAAAATGTGCAAAGCAATATATTATTCAAAATAACATACATGAATTACATATAACAAAATCAAAACAAGATAATAACTAACATGCAATTTATTTATTTATTATTAATATTTTTTGAAAAATTAAAATTAAAGGAATTATATTAAATACCAATGAAAATCAATTAAATCCAAAACTTTCGATAGCACATGATTAAAATTTTTGGCCTGACTCCCAAAAAGTTTCCAGTGGAGTTGCCAAGTTGATAACATATCGGTCTGAAGACTCGATCACTAGACATAATCATTTAAAATTGTAAAAACACGGAGAGTCATCATCAATCTTTTTTAAGGTGTGATTGGCCACTCAAAAATTTTATCTTTTTAATACAATTAATAAAATGGATTTAAAGTTTATTAAAAAGATAATTTTAGTTTATGAAACAGAATTGGGTTTAAGAGTTGGTTACGTATGAAGAAGAATTAATACCCCCATAGCGCCCATGAAATTGGTACCAATTAATCATGCATAATTTATAATTTTTGACAAAAATGATTTTGAAATGAAATTTAGTTATAATTCCCTTCATTCGTAAGAAATAAAATCAATTAAAAATTTTTATTTGGAAATGCTGTGAAAATCTCTAAATTAAAGAAATAGCTTAAAATTCTTCAACGTAAAGTTAGAATTCTAAGATAATCCTTTTCATCAAGATTTACCATAAAATTTCCTAAAAAATAAAAATAATATTCTTTGAAAATAATTATTATTGGTGACTCTCCAACATGTAGGTAGAATACTAAAAATTATATTCCTCAGAATATTATTTTAAATTTATTTTATTTATTTACTTTTGAAATTAAAAATTTTTCAAAGAAGTTTTTATGCAATAAAAATGAAGAATGACATAATTAATATTAAACATCAATAATTAAAATAAACATATATATATACATATATATATACATGTATAATGAGTGTAAACATTAATCTAAAAATGAGATATATGCAAATGATGATAAAATGCAACTATTAGAAATCAGATTTTTAAATATAAAGATATTACCTTTATCCTCCAACTTTAAGGCAGAGTTTGGGTGTGACCTTTTATATTTAAAATCTCATTTTTTTATTTTTGTTCTTTATTTAATTTTATTATCTTAAATACGAAATTATATGCAAATTGTTAATGAAATAAAATTTCCTAAATACCCTATCATCTAGGTGGCATTCGGAAACAAATTACTTCACAAAAAGTTTTCACACAAATCCTTAAAATTTATGATGATTGGTAGATTTAGGGTTTCAAGGTTTTATTTAAGGTTTCAGCTAGGGCTTCAGGGTTTCACTTAGGCTTAGGGTTTTATTTAGGGTTTTGGGTTTCACCTAGGATTTCATGTTTCATTTAGAGCTTTTCTAAGGGTTCCATTTGGAGTTTCCTTTTAGGGTTTCATTTAGGGTTTCAATTTGAAAGTTTCATCTCACAAATTTATGAACCTCTCTAGAAATCTCTAATAACTAAGTAAATTTTTGGAGTAAGCTTGCATTTTGTAATTTTCCTAAAACTCAAATTTTTTTATGTTTTCATATATTTTTTTTTCTTTAAAATTATTTTTATTTTTTATCTACCCATATATATTTCCCTAAAAATAGATTTTTATATTTTTATTTATTTTCCTTTTCATTAAATTATTATTATATTATTATATTATTATTATTATTATCATCATCATCATCATCATCTATTTATCTTAAACATGATCAAAGATAAATAAGCATACCAATTTAAAAAACGTAAACCAAAATATTTATATAATGGCAAGTTTAATAAACAATAGTAATAATAGTATAATAATAATGATGTAAAAAATGCCATATAAACATTCATGGCACCTAAAAGCTTTTTTACCTACCTTTTATTTAATTATTCTTATTTATTTATTTACTTAACCCATAAATGCATCCTTTTTGTCCCTCACTATGAAAGGTAATCCTTGGTTAAGGTTTATTTTGAAAAAACAATTTATCAAGCTCAAAAGAGGATGGTAAGAATAAAATTTTATAATTGAATGGGATAAAGATAGCCATTATTCTTTGGAATTCTCACACAATTCAGGATTTGCAAAAAATTTTTTTTTCATACGTCCAATAATAATGGTAAAAAAGTTTTCAGGTTTATCCCACTGTGCACATGGTCCACAAGGTATACAGGGTACAGTAATAAAGTAGAAATATTAACTCCAAATATCATCTCTCGAGGATTGCAATGGTATCTAGAGCTAAGTATTAAAATGGGAACCTTAGATATATTCAAATCTAATAAAAATTAAAGAGCTGAAAAAATTAAATAAATATTAAATTTAAATTTAAATTGAAAATAATTAAAGTGGATGAAATATTAAATTAAATAAATTTAAAGCGCACAAAAAATAAATTGCATAAAAAGTAAATGAGGGAATGAAATTTAAACACTTAAAATTAAATTACAAGAAAAGTAAATTGCATAAATTTAAATAACATGAAATATTAAAACTGCAGCAAATTTAAATAACATAGAAAATTAAAATGCTTGAAACATAAATTGAATATGAAAATTAAATTACCAGAAAATTAGAGAGCACAAAAGGAAACTTAATCTAAAATGGACATGAGCAAAAAACTAATGTATATACAAGAGCTAAGCATCATGAAATTTAAAGCAATTAAACTTGAAAATTAAATGAAAAGTTAATTGAGCATTAGGACTTAAAAGAATATTAGATTAAAACAACCACACAGCAACCAAATATAAACTAAAGAGCATGTAATTTTAAACCAACTAGAACATCAAAACGGAATTTAAAATACAGCAAGTCCACATGATGAAAATAAATGCAATAAAAATAGAAAAAAATTAGATTCAAGTAATATGGAGCCTCATAGTTGATGTCTCAATCTAATAGCATCCAATACCATCCTTATCTAGCTAAAACAACCTTGGAAAGCAAGGGAAAATAAACAAAAGCTGCAAATAATACAATCTGGAAATAGCCATTGGAAGCTTGAGATTCTTACATAATTTTAATTTGTTTTTGCTATCCAAATGAAATCTAATATTAGCTAACATGTAGTAAAGACTCAAGAACAAGGTAAGGAATTTTTAAAGCAAGCAATAAATGGAGAAACACCCATTAAACAACCCCAAACCGTGACTACCATAAGAAGATAGGCAGCAGGTTTTTGACATCACAATTGGGAAAGATGCAAATAAAAATATCACATGAAAACATAAACAATCACACCTTAAATAAATATATAAAAAAAATGAAATAAGATGCAAAAGAGAAAGTAAGAACATGAAATTAAACAACATAAGCAGCTAACAAAAATATAAGGAATGAAGTTCCAAGGAGGGCTCAAACTGGGATTGCAATGGAGAATGGGCAGTGTGGTTTGGCCCTCTTCCAAGCTTGTTTTGTCTGTTTTTATTTCATCCCCCCTTTCCCCTCTAAAAATATATATTAGATGAGGAAATAAAAGTAGACAATATTGGAACAAAATACAAAGCAAAAATATGATGGGATGATGATAAAACTTCTGCTGTCTTGAGGAAGAAAAGAGCAGAAAAAATGGCGTCCTTGGGTCGGCTCCCCTTTTTTGTCCCCTTTTTAATGCTTGAAATGCATCTGACAGCATATGCACAACTTTGGCGTTAATTTCCAGCACAACTAGTCACGTTTTCAGCTTGTTTCCTTCCCTTGTAATGCTGAACATGTGATAATCCACAGGTCTACAACATTGGCCAATCATCATGCTGCTAAATGCCAAGTCAGCCAGCTCATATTCAGCTCAATTGTGCACCTAATTGAAGAAAGTTTCTGGTGGCAACCAGTGACCACAACGCATATAGTATTTAGTGAGACTTCACGTGGAATCTTCTTTATTCATGTTCCAGCTGTCTTCTTTTCTTTGTGCAGCACCCATTAGCTTTTTAAGAAAGAAATTTTCGAGTTATAATACAGCCATGTTACCTCCATTTTATTAGCAAAAGCGAACAACAAAAATTTGATGGAGTAGCTCAAGCAAGCTCACCCCGTGCAGGCCATATTCCCTAAACGTAGCAGCTGTCATTTATTTATCTCATTGTAAGTCATCCCTTGATCATGAAAAGATGTCCAGCAATTGCTTTGATCTTTGGCCAACTCAGCACCAACCTTAGATCTCCAAACCGTGATCAATAAGAAGGAAGTAGCAGCAGAATTGGAGAAGCTGCTAGCGTCGAGGCGTCATTTCTTTGGAGAAATTTTTGGTTGCATGTGCAGCTGGCTTCTTCTCCTTTCTTGCATGAATGTACCAACTATTTAGTTGTCTATCATTCACCAATAATATCTTCATCATAAGCGAGAGCACATCAAAGTTAGCAACCAATTGTGATAGCACCAATTCAACAAAAAGAACCGTGATATGCAACAATTAATTTTTGTGTTCATGTGCCATGACTCTTAACCAATTTGGTCACTCATATGTTAAGTCACTGTTAATCATTTAAGTGACCTACAACGAATGGACAATTAAATAAAATTTGGGGTAATTAAATTAAATTGCTAAGATCAAGCAAAATAATCAAGTAATTGGCTGTAATTATATCAAATAAGTTCATAATAATTCTATAAAAATTAGAATTATCACTCACATAAAGCATTCCAAATAAAAAAGCGCACACAATAAGACAATTTGAATGCTTAGATCATTCATCAAGTCCATCATATCCCTAGCAACTTATAAAAACTTCGATGCTGTCTCCACTAGGTTGGTGGTCACCTAACCTATCCCATGGTTCACCAAAACATTCCTTTCAACATTTGACCACGAAAATCATCAATTTTAGGGAAGATGAATTTTAACAAATGTTGGTTTTGAATTTAAAGCTTCCCAACAAATGTCTTTCCATGTTATATTGGTCTAAATAGGATTATTGTAGTTTTGGAAAGCCCTTGAAGTTGAAAAAACTCGAGTTGATGACCTTGAAGATACTGACTCTCTATGAAAATACTAATCAATGTAGCCCAAAAGAAATCCAATATAAATTAAATGTTTAAAAAAAATTCACATATTTACCAATCGACATTAGCACTCCTTAAATATAAGCATAGTATCATATTTTCTTTACTTGCATTCTCAAATGCAAAATTAAAAAAACTTTCCACTACCTCTCGGTACACTTAATCTTGATTTTTGCATCCAACTCGTATCCATTTAGTACTTGCTACGTTATCATACCAAAGCTATATAATTAATTATATGAAAATAAACTCTAACATAATTAGACTATTGATGTTATAATTATATATAACTAAAATATGTAAAATTAGGTGCATATTTTAATTAAAAAACAAATACTAATTTTCATTTTAAAATCATTCTTATCCTCATCACAATATCTCTTGAGTTTTGAGTTAATTTGTTCGAGCTCAATCTAACTTTTTCAAAGTTTAAAGACTCAAATATTTTCTTTAACTTGTAAACTTAAAATCCATATTTTCTAAACTTCATGAGTAATTTCTATATAAAAAAAAAATTCAATGTTTACAATACATCAAAATTTTAAAGGCTCAAAAAAGATTCAAAGCATGCTTAAACAATATTTACAAATCTACATACAAGTCATAAAGCTTACTAGGTAATAGTTTTGCTTCAGTGAAGTTTTGCTATTGTAAATCATGAGCTAACCCTAATCTCAGACTGAAAACTAACAAAAAAAAAAAAAGAAAACATGGTTAGTATTGTTAAAAATCAGTATTACAAAAATGAGATAAAGATTTAAAAATTAATATTATGTTAGATGTGAAAGTCTTTAATAGATAAATAAAATGTAGATTCAATAGCCACTTATGAAAAAATACTTTGAATCAAAGGCACCTTTCATAGTTTCTTAACCTATGAATGATTTTCTAGCAATTGCAACACAAAGTTTCCTATTCTAAAGTAAACATAACTTGTCATAAAGCTTTAGCTCACAACATAACATTTCATTGCAATTTAAATGACATTCCCCTTATATCAACTCATAAAAGTTCAAGTATATAAAGCCATTAAGAAAATCTCTAGAAATAATCCAAGCACAATATATAGCCATAAAAGTTTTATTTTGGTACATTATAATCTTTATAATCCAACCATAGTAATCATTTGAGACAAAATACCATTCCAAATGTTAAATTAATGAGTAGCAATAAGCATGTATATATACACAAGTTATGATCGACTTACATTTATGTAAACAATTAATGATGGTTACATATAATTTTGATTACTTTGGTGCAATATAAATTCTATTAAACCAAAATCTATGGTCTAGTTGTGTATCTACAAGCTTCAAGTTTGCTAAAAATGTCAAACAAAAGGTAAGCATACATTGGTGTAGCTTGTAATATAATCGAGCAAACAATCAAGGCAATTTAGACAGTACTTTAAAGGAAAAAAAAAAGATACCTTTAAAATAATAAGATCTTTAGTGCAAATGGCACCAATCAACTTAATCTCAAAATTTTTTATAACCTATAGAATAACAGAACCATTCAGACAATTAGAGAAAATTTTGCACAGTTAAAAACTTAATACTAGATAATGCAACTCAATTCAATAGCAAAAGTTAAAGGCTTTACAAATTTCACCTTTGGATTTCTTGACAGCAATTACCTATCATTGAACATGCAAATGAAAAAAAGATAGCTCAACTTCAAATAATAAGCCGTGATAATCCACGAAAAAAGCTAGTTGTGGGAATTGAGGTCATCGATCAACTTTAAACAACAAACTGATGGTGGTTTACCAAAGAAGCTGGATTCGAATGGGTTTCAATTTGAGCAAATGAAATTTTAAATGAAAATTTGAAAGGAAAAAAAAGAGGAAAGGAAAAGCTAAAAACGAAAAATCAAACCAAATATCAAATTAAAATCAATTTCAATTCTGGGCAACAAATATAAGAAAAGAGAATTTGTGTTCTGGCTAAAAATAGGGGTTTAAAGATTTCATTCAAATTAGGGATAATTTAATAGCATTTATGTGAACAAATGCCTCTAAATGTTGATCAATAGAGGCATTTACTACAACAAATGACACTAAATAATACCAAAACACTGTGTTTCAAGTTTGAGAAAGTTTTCAAAAAATTATATTTCAATTTAATAAAATTCAAGAATTATTTAATGGCATTTTACTTTATAAACATGAAAAAATTTTAATGATTAGTGGTATTTTATGTTATAAACACTATTATATGAAGATTTAATGGCATTTATAGGACAAATACTACCTTTGTAAAAACATAAAAACAGACCACATTTATTAATGAAACATCGATAAAAATTGCCACCAAATGCTTATTTTCTTGTAGTGTTTATGTTAAGATTTTTTATTATTTATTTTTATTTAAAAATATTATTTCTTTTTTTTTAATTTTTTAGTAGTAAAGGAATTTTTTATTTATTTTTCTTATAAATTTACAAAATAATTAATTTGAGTTTTAGGTTGTCAATTTAATTGGACGTTCAATTAATTTAGGGGTTTTAGTGACTAGGTTCAGTTAATTTAGAGGTTCTAGAGATTGTTTCAGTTGATTTAGGATTTTTAAATATTGAGTTCAGTTGATTTAGGGGTTTAAAAGAATGGGTTTTATGGAATCAAAATTTTTGGAAGAAAGGAATTTTTGGGGTCTTGGATAAAGGTAAAAGATTTTTTGGTCTTATATTCTAATTGTAGTTTTTACAATAATTGAGGTTGCAAAATCATTTGTTTTGTCTATTGTTATATTCAAGAAATTTTTTATATGCTACATCAGCTCTGTTTGATTGTTGCTTTTTGTTTGATTATTGGTGGGTTTTGTTTAAATGGTCTCATATGTTGTTGCTTGGGTTTTATGCTTGTTTAGATTGATAAGGCATATATTGTTGACTAGTCACATATGTTGTTGTTTGCGTTTTATGTTATTTAGTTTATTAAGTCATATGCTATTGTTTGGTCCCATATGTTGCTGCTTGTCCCATTTGTTAAGCCATATGTTGTTGAATAGTTTCACATGCATTATTAGTTATACTATTTTATTATTTTCTACTTTAGTTTACCTTATAACTTATGTTGACTTTTTCTTTTTGGCATCATGTGGAGGTGAATTTTCATGCGTGATCCTCATCTAAGATGTAATATTTTTGAGGTTGATGACTTTAATTGTAATCCTATAAAGTCTGCTATCTTTACATGGTTAAGATGATAAAGACAAAAAATAATGCAAATGTTTGTAAAATTATCTTTAAGCCTTTGATGAGGTTATGAATAATGGATTAAAGTTGTTAAACGATGATAATTCAGTAGTTGATTTAATTACTATATGTTTACAATGGGGTGATTATGAAATTTATAGGGAACATGAGGTGGATGATTCTATTTTTATAGCTAATACTTCTTTATTACTTAGACCCGAATCAAATATAGTAGTCGCAAGGGTTCGTGAGCCTAATAGTAAACTGTGTGAAACTTCAGATGTGGGAAAAGATGGTGGTGTGAGGCTTTATGTATTGGAAAAGGTTGGAAGTAATGATGCTAATGTTACAAAGGATCATGGTGATAATGCTAATGTTAAAAAAAAATGGTGGTGTTGATGCCAATGTTAGCAAGCATAGTGGTTGTGATGTTGATGTTGAAGATAGTGATGACGAAAGTGATGGTCATGACGATGACAGGTCTGATAATAGTGACATATTATATGATGTAACATATTTATCAAATGATGGTGATGAAGTTAGAGAAGCAATAAAGAATGTTATGCAACGATGTAGTAAAAAGAATTGAGAAAAGAAAATGACAAAGAGGTCGAGCCTTGTAATGATAACCAAACAATTGAGGAAAGATGTAGTAGTAAGAAAAAAAAAAGCAAAAGAGGTCAACTTCACCTTTCAATGTTGAAAATGATCATAGTATAAATAGATCTTCGAGGAAATATCTTAAAGGTTCTAAGTCGTCTAGCTATGAATATAAGAAAAATAATAGTGGTGAGAAAGTTGAAACATTGTCGAGGAAAATTAGTTTTCCTTTTATGATGCTATGTCTTTTATCCCTGATCTTGAATTAGGTTTGTTGTTTAAAGATAGCATTCAGTTTGGAGAAGTCATGGTGGATTATTTTGTTTACACTAAAAGAAATGTTTGGTTCATTAAGAATGAGTCTAGAAAAGTAAGAGATTTATGTGCTATTACATGCCCATTTTAACTGCTTATTAGCTATGAGGGTAGGTTGAAATGTTTCTAAGTAAAGATTTTGTGCAATAGAATATGCATAGATGTTATTGTAAGTACAAGTTACAATTAGTGAGTGCAAAATGGTTGTTTAGAATATTTGAGGATAAGATAAGGAAAAAATCATATTTGAAGCATATTAAGTTGCAAGATCATATTGAAGTAGAATTGAAATTGTTTTTGTCTATTGACAAAGTTAAAAAGGCAAAGCTGATGATATTGGTTAGTATACAAGATACCTTTACCAAAGAGTTTCTAAATTGAGAGCTTATGTTGATGAGTGCTTTAACTAAAATCCTGGTAGCATTATTGTGATAAAGACAAAAAAAGACTATTCTTACTTTTTCACCATATTTTCAGAGAATTTATTTTTGTTTTGTTGCCCTTAAGAAAATATTCAAAACAGGGTGTAGGGAAATGATAGCTTTAAATGGTTGTTTTCTTAAGGATTTAGTAAAATAAGAGATATTAACTGTTGTAGGTAAGGATGTAAACAATCAAATATATCATGTTGCTTAGGCTATGGTAGAGAATGATAATTTAGATTCATGGATATGGTTTTTAGACCTTTTCAAAACTGATTTTGACATATCTAATAGGACATCTTAGGCTATTATAGTGATTAATAAAAGGTATAGTTCTTCTGAGTTTTTTTAATTGGATTTATATTTAAAGTTTATTAATATAATTACTTTTCACTAATTATGTTATCTTCATTGTTTTGTAGGGACTTATAAATGTAATAGAGGAAATGTTTTCCAATGTTGAGTATGGGAGGTGTGTTAGACATATACATATAAACCAAAGCAAGAGCCACTAGGTCAAAATAATGAAGCAACATTTTTGGATATGACAAATGCAACAACTGACAGATAATTTAAATATATGTTAGAGCTGTTGCAAAAAAAAAAATAACTTTAGATCAACAAATTAGTGTTGATCGAAATATCCTTCAAGGTACTGGTGTAAGGCTTTATTTAAAACTGATGTCAAATGTGATGTTAGACATAACAGCTTATGCAAGATATTTAATGGCACTCTGGTCAAAGCTAGACATAAGCCCATCATCACCATGCTAAAAAAGATTAGAGTGGCCATGACGATAAGGATAAGTAAAAAAAGAAAGTTTGTGGCAAAATATATATGGAGTCATAGTCCACTGGTAATAGAAAATTTGATCAAGAATTTGGGAGAAACAACTTAATGGCAAGTTGTTTTGAATTGTGGTAATGGATATAAAGTTAAATACGTTAGGAAGCAATTCATAGTCAATCTTGCTAGAAAAACATGTGCCTACAAATCATGAGATCTAATTATTAACCCATGTTGTCATGCTATTTGTATTATTTTTTATGATGGAGATCAACCTGAAGAGTACATCCATGAGTACTATTTAAAGGAAATATATTTATTGATTTATTAGCACACTTTATAGCTTGTCATTGGTGAAAATGAATGGCCAAACAGGGTGTTAGAAGCAATGTAACCTCCTTTGATTAAAAGAATGTTAGGTGGGCTAAAAAAGAATAGTAATATAGAGCATGATGAGCCTAAAAATAAACAAATTGTCTAGAAAAGGAATGATCATGACTTGCCAACTTTGCAAACAAAAAAGAAACAACAAAACTAGCTACCTTCAAAGAAGTAACTCAGTTATAAGATTAAGCTTTGTAAGTTTTTTATTTAATACTTTTTAATTTTTCATTTGCCTAAATTAATTCTTCTCTAGCTATGGCTATAGTTTGTTTGTTATTACTTTTCTTAGGTTCCACAAAACTCAAGTGGTTCAACAAGAGAAAAAGGCATAGAAAGGCAAAATGGTAAGGGTTTGGGACCAACTAAATCAATAAGAAGAAGAGGAAAACATGCTTTTTGTAAAGAAAATGCTACTGCTAGTTTAAGAGGAGTGAAAGTTGTTGCTAATTACTCTTTTCCTATTGTCACAATGTTTAGATATGGGAATCTATCGCTAGACATTGACTTAGGAGTCGCCACTAATCTTTTTTTGTTTAGGTGTGATTGGCCACCTAAGGAATCTATCCTTTCAAGAAACACCTAGGTTTAAAGGTCCCTAATCTATTAATTAGAACAGGGTTCGAAAGTTCGATTACGAGTTAGGAAGGTTGTAGCACCCTCACAACGCCCATCGAAAAATGGTACCAACTTAATTTCGTGTTATCCGATAAGCCTAAAAAAATTTACCAAGTAATTAATTATTGAAAATTATTCTTAATTAACTCCAATGCTTTTGGCAAAAAATTAAGAAAATTTTTTCATTTCAAAAGTATGCAAGAAAATTATTATTTCACTTACAGAGGCTCAATCGTCAGATTATTTAATATTTAAAAATTTTCCAAAGAAAGAAAAAAAAGGAATAATTATTCGACTTTTGATATAAATCCTTTTCTTTTTGTTTTATAAGAAAAACTCATTGCTTTTATACAAGAAAAATTGATACTTGCAACTTTTCCTTAAAAATATTTTTCTTGATAATTTTTATTTTTAAGAAAAATTGGTACTTTCAACTTTTCCTCAAAAATATTTTTTTCCTGAAATTTTAATTTCAAGGAAAATTGATCTTTTCAACTTTTCCTCAAAATACTTTTTGAAAATTTTTATTTTAGAAATTTTATTTTCAAAGAATATTAATATTTTTAACTTTTTCCTAAAAATATATTTTTTAAAAATTTTTATTATTTTATTTTATTTTTATTAAAGTAAAAATATGTAAAAAATACTCCTTAAAATAAATAACACATAAAAAACAAACAAATAAATACAAAAATACAAAAAAAATGAACGACTAAGCTCAAAAGATTCGACGCGACCTGGCTCCAAACACAAAAGAGCTCTAAGGTGTGACTTAACGGCTTGGCAGCTCGGCTCCACAACAGCTTAGGTGGAATGGTTCTAGGTCAAGTCAGCATGGGTCCGATCGCGGTTGGATCAAGCCACCCGTAGAGCAGTGCGTGGATTCTAAGGATCTGGTTTCTCAATCCTCCAATACGAAGTCGTTTTGCTTAGTGTAAAAAAAAAACTTTTCTTTGTTTTTCAATCATTCTTCATTTTTCTTCCTTAAGCTTTTATTCCCCAACTTCTTTCTAGAGCTGAATAGATAGCCCTCACCAGACTCCAATGAGATTCTGCCACTATCTCCACCACACGTCACGGTCAGCTACCTCTGACCATCCGCCAAAGTTTATCTAGAGGATGCCCATTGTCTTTTCTTTCCTGTTTCGAATGAGAATCTTCACAGATCAATGGCCAGTATCTTAGATTTACGACCAAAGTCATGACCTTTCTAACATCCAATCACATTTTTTCATCGTCTGATCTTGTCGATCTTTAGGTATGTTGTTCTGCTTCCTTCATTCTACACTTTTACTATTTTTGATCTCCCATAAGTCCTCTCCACTAGGTTGTCATTGACGCTGCCATTGTTAAGACAAAACTTTTGTCTTGTGGCCTATATGTTGAATATGAGTCGTGTTACTCTGTGATTGCTGGTGTGGTGGTTTTTGTTGAGTATGGGTTGTATTGCTCTATGCTTCTAGTTTGTGGCTACTCCTTTGTATATGGTTGACAATTGGGTTTATTGTTTCTGGCACGGTAGGGTTTTGAGGTTAGGTTTGGTGTCTGGTGTTTGGGCTTCTAGTCGATAGTGGTTGTGGCTATGGGTGACTATTTGGTGAGGATTTGGGGATGGTAGCAGAACTGACCTGAACAAGAGTTGATGGTTGAACTTTTTGGGTTTTGGTTTATGCCCACTGCTTGGAAAGGCTGATATAATGGGTTGCTGGGAATGAGTTTTCTAGGAATTATGGTAGAAATTAGGCATATTTTCTCTGTGTTTTTTCTCTAATCATTTGCTCGTGTCCTCTTCCATTGATTCTTCTGTTGATTTATAGGACTAAACTTAGGAGAATTTTAAATCAATTGTGATTCCGTTTGCGTTATCAAAGAAAAGCAAAATTTATCTTCCACAAAATGAATCCCACTCCAACCCTATCACTGCCACTCATTTCCTCTCATTAAGTTCAGCCTTAAAAAAAAAATTAACTAGATAATGATGAAATTAGACTAGAACTAAACCACAAAATATTAAAAATAAATAACATAAATAACTAAATATGATAAACACAATATAAAGTTTAAAATAAATAAAATTCTACAATTGAGCTTGTATCAAGCTTTCCATCGATGAAAACCCCGAACAAAATGGGGTGTCTACACCTATAGTAGAGTTTTAATTGTCTGTTGACTTTGATTATCCTTGTGTAAAAAGTGTCAAATTAAAGCCCAAACTAGTTTTAATATAGAAGTTTGAAATTATCTATTTTAGGCATATGGTTTGTATATTGGTTTGAGTTCAAATTCTAGTGTTAATTCATTGGAATCTTAGTTTGTTGGTTTGTGGCTAGTTACTTAAAGGAAATATCTTGATTTTAGTAATTTATTTTAGCTTCACATATTTTTAGATGTATTGTTAATTATATGTCAGTGAAGATTGCACAAAAATGTGTTGCTTTAACACATGTGAAAGGCAAAAGGAAAAGAAAGCAAAAAAATATATTAGAAGTGGAAGGCCACATGCTAACAAGAGGAAAAAGAACATATGAATGCTTTTGTTGAATTTTTTTTTTTTGTTTTTGTTACTTTTGTGAAAACATGAATTTTTTTATTAAATTTGTTATTTGGATCCAAATAGCTAATTGCTTGTCTTTTTGTATTGTTAGTTCATGGCTTTATGTTATGCTATATATGGCTTAGTTTTAGGCTTATTTCACGTTCATGGCTTTTTGTTAAAGATGTTATATACAAATGCTAATGAAATGAATATCCTTGATTTTAGATTTTTCCCACTTTTATTTCTTATTTTTGGTTTTTTTCCCTTTTTTATTTATCTTTAGAGATGTTGTACACAAACAGTTAAACAAACCACAAAGAGCTAATTTTCCTTATTCCAAATTTTTTCCCTTTTATTTCCAATTTTTTATTTTTTTCCCTTTTATATTTCTTTTTAGAGATGTGCATAAGAAGATAATGTGTAGGAAGAGCTGTTTTTTTACTCTAAGTACAATTTTTACATTTTTAGGTCAGAATGCCATGTCAACAATCTATATGGACACTATTTCATATATCATTTGCCATGTATGCCAACTGTCAAGTTAGTTTCTTTTAAGGGAATCATACATAATTACTTAAATTTGAAATTTTTTGGTTAATCTAAAAAAACATAATGGATTGATTTGTTTGCAATAAAAAGTTGAGGGTTTATATCCATTTTGTTCCAAATGTTAACAGCATATTTGGGTATTAAGCCATTTAGTTTTAAAGAGGGATCTACTTATACTAATGTAAGTCTTATACTTTTTTTTTATCCTTGATCTAAATTACTAAAATTAAAATTATTCTTTTGATTCTAATTAGTTTTAGATTTAATTTTGATCTAAAGTAAAAAAAATGTAGGACTTACACTAAGGTAAGTGAATTCCTACTCTTTAGTTCTACACTCTTTCATGATATTTTATACATTTTATATTTGTTTTCTTCGGTCATTGGATTCATGTTTTATTAATCTAGATCATGTATATCAAATTTCTAGTCAATTAAAAAAGTCTAACTAATTGTTTGATATAATAAAGTTTCAACTATTAATTGCACATAAAATTATAAAAAGATGTAAACTAATTAGATTTATATCAGTATAACTTGATTCCTCCTATATATACCCTTAAGTTATAGTGTGTTGTGTGGCATGTGTTTGTATTTGTGTTTTCTTTTCTTTTCTTTTTAAATAAATGTAGGAAAATAAAATGTATTTTTTAATATTTAGTTAGTGAAAAAGTAAAAGAAAAAGTTGAGAATATAAAAAATGAGTAAAAATTCACTTACATTAGTGTAAGTTTTATATATTTTTTAAAATTTTTGGACAAAATTAAATTCATGACTAATTTAGATTAAAATAATATTTTTAATTTTAACTATTTGATTTAAGAATAAAAAAGAGTTTAAAACTTATACTGATATAATTTTCCTCATAAAATGTAATCTCTTACTTTCCTTCCTTATTTGACTAAAATAATTACAAAGAGAAGCTTTCAAAACCTTGGAGGTTTGAGTTGTCCCATTATCATGAATTATAGGTAATTTTATTTGAAATTTTTTCAGTTATTTGATGGTTTCAAGTACGACTTTAGGATTTATACTAAGGGGAAATTAACTTCATAATTTTCATTTTGTAATTTCACAGAAAACTATAATTTAAACAACTTTGTTTTAGATGGAAAAACAAATTCCGGTAAAACACATAATATTCTATACTTTGTGCATAACCAAATATAAAAAATAATTGAAACAAACAATGTTAACAAAAAAGTTTTATAAAAAAAGTCATCTTCCAAATAAAAATAGCCCTTTCTATAATTTTTTTTAACACTTCATAATTTAAAATCAATGTAGCATTTGTTTCTATTAATACAAAATTAAAGGGAATATGTTAACTTTACTTCTAACAGAGATGGTTGGGCTACCTATCCAGGCCTATGGGCTCGCCCACTTTGGGTTTAATTTAGGCATAAATCTTTAGGCACTTGAATGTATTTTATTTTTGCTTAATTTGTCTAACGCTTGGGTTTGGGGCATAAATTTTAAATATAATTTTTTAAATGAGCAAGGCAATTTATAAAATTTATTTGTCTTTGTATTGCATGTAACATTATAAAATTTTTTATTATTATTAAAAATTAGTTTCAATATAAAAAAAAATAAATATAAAAGAAAATTTTATTTCATTTTGCGAAGCCATTTTTATAAAATCGAAATACATGCATATACGTATATAATTCAACTATAAACTTATGAATTAAAATTCAAAATTAAATAAATAAACTCAATATTAAATTAAACTTTACCAAAAATAACTTTACATATTTACACATAAAAAACTCTAGGATCAATTCCTAACTTTAAATTAAAATACTTAAAGTACCTTCTTCTCCTAAAATTTATTCCAAACACACATGTTATCGTGCTATGCCATGTAATTAATTCTCATAATAAGCCAATACCTAAAGACATGAAGTTAATTTCTTCTCAAAGTTATTCCAAACACAAATGTTATCTTACTAAGCCATGTATTTAACTTTCATTGTAAGGATAGCTGAGACGTAATTATGATTATATTTGCAACTTTTATTTGTAATTGTAATTTAAAAAAAAAAAAATGTCAAATACCAAACTATTATTAGATTAAAAAAACATTTCTAGCTTTCCATACGTTGAATTAAAGTCTCTCAAAATGCCTATCTTTGAATTAAGTAACTTTTAAGTATACTAGATTTAATTAATGAGGTTTATTTCAATTTAATTTAAACATAACCATATTAATATTTTATTGAGGTTCAATCTATTCAAATGTATTAAGGCCTTTTATGAAACATAATGTATTAAATGTGAGAATCTAAACATAAATAGAAAAAAAAAATGATATTGTGAAAAATAATATATATTTTAAAAACAAATTTTAATTTTCACATTTAATAGAGACTTTAAAAAAGTGTTTAATTAAAGTACTGTTCCAAAAATTGAATAAATTCAACATTCACAAATTAAATACCGTATTTTTATTGTATCGTGTGTTGGTGAAAATTAAATATTTAGTGGATTTTTATTGAATCTTTTATAACGAGAGTTATGGTTTTTTATGTATTTTTTATTAGCAAAGTAAAAAAAAAAATGAAAGGAAAATTAGTTAAAAGGAAACAATAAAAAATTAATGTAATTATATATAATTTTTCTTAAATAAAATTGATTGAATATAAGTTTTGCTAATTGTCACTCTTAACATTTTTTCATTGAAAATATGTAATTAAGTGATTCCTAAATATTAATTATTGAATGCATTGAAAAAAATTAAATCGTTGAAAATTTTTGTTTTTAATGGTTCGAAAATTTGTAATGATTGATCAGATGCATATCTTCTTATATCTTTTATATACTACTCACTCTTTCACATAATTAATACTTAATACTTAATACTCCTTGCGTTTCATTTTTTTTATCTATTTTTTTGTGTTTCAAAGTTATGTATATTTTTTTAACACATAAATATGTTAAAAATTATTTTTTAATACATAAATATTTTAAGATTAGTTTTCATAAATTTTTTTGGCTTTCTAACATTAAAAATTATAAAATGTTAAAGCACAGACTCGTTTTTGTTGAGAA
Source organism: Durio zibethinus (assembly GCF_002303985.1). The sequence continues at coordinate 12,416,316 of NW_019168381.1, read as the reverse complement.
GACAAAGAAGAGTAGTAAAACAGCAGCTGCTATGATCTGCATGGCTCAGCATTTGTTGCTTTGGGTGCTGATTGCTTGGTTTGCTACTCCAATTTATAAAGGTCTCACTTGCTTGAAGCCTGAATATAATGCATGCTTATCACTATCCATGTGTAAGTAATTAAGACTTTCAAATGATACATTTCATTGTTTCAATGCAGGAGTTTGGACCACTGTTATTTCTTCACGTTTATCATTGAGCTAAGACAGAAGTCCATTATTCACCGCTCTCTCTCTCATCTCTCTCTCTCTCGTTTATTAATTTGGCAGTTCCTAAGCCCTACCACGTCTTACAGTGCTACTGTTACCCGCATGAAAAACACATTAAAAATGCCTATATATCTTCTTTCAACCGCAGACTTGTAAAGTTATTTTTCAAAGACGATTTAATAGATAAATTTAGGTCAATAAATTGATAGAGTTAAATGTGAAAATTAATAATACATAAAATTATTAAAAATATTATTCATAATTCAAATTTGATTAGATTTATTTAACGGTAAAAATTCTATCAATGTTTTTTTTATTAAAAATCCTACCTAAATATATATATATTTAAATTTATTAAATTTTTTTAAAAATTTTATACACTAGATATATGTAACAAGAATTTTTAATCTATCAATTTTGATTTTTGATTTTAGTTTTTATTTAATCATTTTTAATTAAAATTTTCATAAATTTCACCTAAAAATTTTTATATAAGCCTTTCCCTACGGTTAGATCATATATTTTTTAATTTATAGTAAATCCATATAAGAGAGAACGAAAAACCCATATTAAAGAGACAAACTAGATAGGCTCTCTTCTCTTCACACCAACCATGGCTGAAGAAATCTTAAAAATAAGATACAATTATTAAATTCACAACATTATGTTACCTTTTAATTATGTTTTTCGTGCAAATCAGTCTTACTCTATACTTTGAATAAGTGGCGTGCAAAAAATTTTATTTTTATTTAAGGAGAGCTTAGTTTAAATATATTGATTATAAAAATAAAATAATAATAATAATAATAAATTTTCATATCTAACCATAATTGTTAAAAATTTCACAAATTTACTTAACGTGATTTTATATTTTGAAAACGTTGCATAATAGATTTGTTATATTTTTGAACATATCTTTTTCAATGTATACAATTAAGTCATCATTCAATTATTGATTTTTAATTTAACTATGTAAACGAATCTTAAAAATATTAATTGCTGAAAATGTTCTCTGTACATACACTTTATTATTATTATTTTTGGCATAGATATACAATATATTCAAACTTAGCAAAGTTATAATTTATTTACCAATTTTCAGCATTTATTTAATATCAATTTACGATGGAAAGGGAAAAACATATAAATTCTATATCCAAAAAATGAAAAAAAAAATTGTTTTCCATTAAATAAGTGTAGACACCCAATTTGGTCTAAGCTCAGATTAATTGGACCTGATCCAAATAGGTAAGTCTATTTCCTTTTTTTTTTTATTTTTGTATTTTACATTTTTATTTTATTTTTATTTTTATTTTTATTATTGTTTTTATATATATTTTTCTTTTATTTTTATCTTATGTATTTATTATTTATTTATTTATTACTATTATTTATTAATATATATATCCTTATTATTATTTTTTTTCTGTTAATATTTATATGTATATTTATCAGATTATATGTTATAATTTATCTGTTATTTAATTTTAATTTATCTGTTAATTTTTTGATTTATTTTCATTAATATGTTTATTTGATTTTTTTTATTTTTTTGATTTATTTGGCTGAAGATTGGATTGTGATTCAATCAGAAGAGTCCATGTTGGATCAATAATTGAATCTTGATCCAAAAAGGAGTTGGGATTGATCAGAAACTCTTCTGATCAATCCCTATAAAAGGACCCTCAGAATTAAAGGTAAAACACAGAAAACAAAAAAAAAACTACTGGCTGAAAAAAAAGGGCAGACAGAAGAGATTCGAAAGCAGGAAAATGGTTTAGAGACGTTAGAATAGCTTTAGGAATCGTTGGGAAATTTTTGAAGATTTTTCTGTGAATTTTTTCTAAAAATTTTTGAAAATTTTTCAGATTTCGGTTGAATTTTTCGGTGAAAGTTGAATTTTTCGGCGACAATTCTAGTCAAGTTTGAAGTTTTTGGCTAGCTGCCCAGTTTTTGGTGAAGATTCCCAGAAACCGACCAACTTTTCGGTGAACTTTCGATGAAAAATCCAGATTCTGATGAATTTTTCAGAATCCGGTGAATATTCAACCGGAGTTCTTCAAAAATTTTAGAGAGAAAGAGAAGAAGAGAAAGGAAGAGAGAGAGAGAGGAGGCTCGGTTTGCTAAAAAAATGAAGGAATCAGCCTTATATACCCTCCCAAAATGACGTCGTTTTTTCGTTAAGTAACCCATAAGATCCGCGTGTTTTACCGATATCCGATCCGACCCGAGCGTTAACCCGCTTTCGACCCGCGCGTGTCTCACCTCTCCGAGCCGTTAGTCGAGTCGAGCCGACACCCCTGAGCCGCTTCTCCGAGCCGTTTTTCTTCTTTAAGCCGAGCCGCTCCAGGTTTTTTTTTTTCTTTTTTTCGTTTTCTTTTTATTATTTTTATTATTTTATTTTGTTATTTATTAAGGTTGTTTAATATTTTTTTTCTATATTTTATTCATTTTCATTTTACTTATTTATTTTTTTTAATTTTTATTTTATTTATTTCATTTTTTTAAATAAAAAAAAAATAAAAAAAACATTTTTGAGGAAAAATTGAAAGTATCAATTTTCTTTAAGAATAAATTTTCAAAAAAAGGTTTTTTTTTTTTTAAGAAAAGTTGAAAATATCAATTTTTTTCGAAATTAAAAATTTTAAAAATATATTTTTAGGGAAAAGTTAAAAGTATCAATTTTCCTTAAGAATAAATCTTCAAAAATGTTTTTTTTTTTTAGAAAAAGTTAAAAATATTAATTTTCCTCGAAATTAAGAATTTCAAAAAAAAATATTTTTAGGGAAAAGTTGAAAGTATCAATTTTTCTTAAGAATAAATTTCCAAAAAAAAGGTTTTTTTTTTTTTAGGAGAAGTTGAAAGTATCAATTTTTCTCGAAATTAAAATTTCCAAAAAAATATTTTTGAGAAAAAGTTGAAGTATCAATTTTTCTTAAAGATAAAATTTCAAAAAAAAAAGTTTTTTTTGAGGAAAAGTTGAAAGTATCAATTTTCCTTAAAATTAAAGTTTCCAAAAAAAAAATTTTGGAGAAAAATTGAAAGTGTCAATTTTCTCTTGTACAAAAGCAATCATTTTTTTATTTCTTTTGAATTTTTTTTTAATGTTAAATACTCCGACGATGGAGCCTCTGCAAGTGAAACAATAGTTTTCTTACATACTCCTGAGGTGAGAGAATTTTTTTAATTTTTTGCTAAAAGTATTAGAGTCAATTGAGAATAATTTTCAATAATTAATCACTTGGTAAAATTTTAAGGCTTATTGGATAACACAAATTTAAGCTGGTACCATCTTTTGTGGGTGTTATGAGGGTGCTATAACCTTCCTCGCACGTAACCGAACTTTCGAACCCTGTTCTGATTAGTAGACCTGAACCTATTCTTTTAGGGACCCTTAAACTTAAGTGTTTCTTGAAAAGATAGATTCTTTAGGTGGCCAATCGCACCTAGATAAAAAAGATTGGTGGCAACTCCTTAAGTTAATGTCTAGCGATAGATCCCCGGATCTAGACGTTATGACAGCTTGGTGACTCCGTTGGGGACTTTGAGAGTCAGGTCAGCAAATAAATTTATGTTATCCAAAAGCCTAATAAAATTGAACCTTTTTGTATATATGTGTTATTATTCATTCATGTTTATTTATTTTATTAATTATGTCATTTATATGCATGTGCATAACATGAGCTCTACACTCAAGCTCTGTCCCTATAGGAGGGAGTAAAGTACCTATTGCTTTCGTGAGGTCTAATGCCTTCGCAGTGGCTAGCAAAATACTCCCACTCAAATTGAACATTTTTCGCTTGTAGCCTGTAATGGGTGAGGATTAGGGTGCCTTACTAGTCTGTGATGGACAAGGATGTAAAGAGCAATTTGAGAACCTTTAGACTTTGACCTTAAAACCGCATATAGTAAACCTTAAGTGTGCCTAACCTATAGATAGAACCATCACTCTTCCCTTTTAGAATTGACCAAAAGCATAGGATTCATTCCTTTTACTCTGTGTGATGTTTAAATTTACTTAGTTATTTATTTATTCTTTTTCTGGGTATACTAACCTTTTTCTTATTCCTTTGCATTGGTCATATGCATATCATAAAGTTGTATAAAGAACATTTGCTTGAAAAATGATCTTCAACAAAATTTTTCATGGACTCCACTGAACGACTAGTTTGTTCTTCATCTGTATTAGCACCTTGTGGGACACCCAACGAAATAAGGGTCCAGTCAGAAAAGATTCAACTGAAGATGGAAGATTGCTTGCCAATTGGGTATGATTCTACTCTGTCTCAAGAAACATATATCCTCCTCAAACAGAATAATCTAGAGGATTTGGTTGATATATGGAAGAAGATGAGTCCGTTAAGACAAGAACAGTTTTGCCAAAGACACGGGCATATAGCACACCTTCTAGCAGTAGTTGTTGATGATCAACTAATCAGAGCTGCAACATAATTCTGGGATCCTGCATACAAGTGTTTCATCTTTAATGAAGCTGATATGACTCCCACCATCGAAGAATATTCGATCTTGTTGGGTTTGCATCTCAAGGCTCCTGACAAGATATATGTCAAAAAACACAAGTCAAGATTTCGTAAAGGTCTGGCTCAACTCATGGGGATAGACAAGGAAATTATGGATTCTCATACAAATAAGAAACAAGAATAGGTTTGCCTACCTTGGAAGTTCTTTCATGAGTTTTTGATGCAACATGCCAATGAAGAACGGGGGTTAGATATATTTACCTTAGCCATATATGGACTGGTGATCTTTCCAAAGGTTTTGGGATATATTGAGATAGCGGTGGTTGACTTCTTCGAAAGTGTGATCAATGGTTGTAATCCTTCAACGGTAATATTAGCAGAGACTATCAGATCTTTGAGTTATTATCGTCGGAATTGAAGGCACTTCATAGGTTGCATACAATTATTGTACTTATGGATGAAAAGCCATTTTGAACAGGGAAATGGTGCTTTCTCAAAACTTTATATCTGTAATCGTGTTTCGATCAAGGAATTCTGTGAAAGTGGGTGGTCTGAACGAAAGTCTAAACAAGAATGGATAACTTTCCTACAAAAGTTGAAAAGCACCAAGGTGAGATGGTTGGCCCTATGGATGAATCGTGAGCCTATGTTATATCAATATGGGGATAGTACAGTGGTCTCACTTCTGGGTTTATGAGAGTGACAAATTATGCACCACTCCTAGTGAGAAGGTAATTTGAGGGAGAAAGTTCATTCCTATGACTTATGGGCTTCATCAGTTAGATTTCTCTTACAATGAGCCTAAAGCATTTCAAAGGATGAATGAGATGATTAAAGCATTGAAAAATCCCGAGAGTGAGTCATAGACCATTTACTGATAAAGTCACCCCAGGGTACTTGGTTTGGAGAACAAAAAGAAGACAAAAAATGGTATTCACTTATGAAATCTCTTAACCACCAACAGAAGAAAAACTTGAAGAAACACCATCAGAATTAGAGCTTGCAACAAAAGAATTTGAGTCTAAAAAGGGCAAGTTAAAGTAAGAAATCTAGAAGCTTCAAGAAGAAAAAGCCCAGTGGAAAGATAGAGCCGAAAGTTATGAAGTTAAAGTTCACAAGATTGCTAGAGAACATGATACAGCTATTGAAGACCTAGCAAAGCTACACCAAGAGTATAAAAGGTTATGTGTGAGAGAAAAGGCCAAAGAGATAACCATTGTCAAGCTGACTGAGGAAAATACAAGATTAAAGCAAGAGTATGCTGAATTGGAAGAAGAAAGTATCGAAGTACAGGCAGAGAATAACATGCTAAACAGTTACTTGAGCAGGCTAAGGCAAAAGTTGAATGAACAAGGAGACCACATTGCTACATTGGTTAGGGAGCATAGAGAATTATCATACCAAGTCTGGTGTGGTAAAAGAGAGAACTTAGGAAGACAGAAATACATTGAGCACCTAACGACCCAAATCTGTAAAGGGGTATGCAAGGCAAGAGAGATGGTGGAAGAGGCAAAGGCATTGAGACAAATGGTGACCCCAGTAAGAGAACATGGACAACGTTTGTTGAACTTCATCGAAGAAGCCAAGGCCCAGTATGAACAGATCAAACAATTTTATGGCTATAATTCTAGGATGATAAACTTAATGTAGATAAAAGGTTTTTTTGGAATAAATGAAATCTTTTAATTGAATACCATTTTTAA